>MJUU01073061.1:4871-27784 GCA_002080025.1 Modiolus philippinarum | reverse complement strand
CTCTTATTCGGCTGCGTGGTGATTCTTTAGAGTTTTATTTGTAGCTACCGTTTTTACTTCTAGTGTTTTGTTTTGTTCGGGAAACTGTTTTATTCCCTTAATTTCAAAATTGCACATTCCTGAAACGCTCTTTCGTCTTATGCATTTAAAGAGAGGTAACTCGAATGGTCCCGTCGTAGATTGTGTGTTTGATTATATAATCCTTATGTAGTCCTTTTTGTGATGGAATTGAAAGTTTACAGGTCTATTTAGTATTTTTTCAAGTCGCCTTTTTTTCTCGGGGTGTCCTTGATTGTTAACTTTTGGCGAAATTATGTTTATAATATGATGTGTTTTTCTGATGATTGAACATTCATGAACATTATGTTTTATGTTTTAACTGTATATATATATATTATTTGTAAATAAAATTTTACACAATGAAAAAAAGAGCGTCGTGCTAATAACGCGAATGTCGTGGGTTCGATCCCCACACTGGCCATAAATTTTTGTTGTATGACTTTATAATTCAAGAAAACTATCGGTTTAGCTGTTGACATCATTTGCGGATTCCTTCGAATCTAAATGATAACTTTGTAGTTGAACAGTACTTGTAGAATTTCATTTTAGTATTTTGTAATTAACAAATGTTACACTTCTTTCTGATCAAAGAAAAAGTTTAGTAATAGTTTTGTCGTAGTAAAGAAGCTGGATACTCTTGATAATATTGTTTCACAATATTTCCTTTTAAAGCTTTAATAAAAACTTGCCTATAATGAACTGAATTATAAATACACGTATTTTCGACACATTACTAACAATTAGTTCGGATTAAGGGAGATAATCCAAATTCAATATTTGGCAAAAGAATCAAGAAAGATAACTACTGATGATATATGGCTGCGCTGTTGGAAGTTGTTAACTGATAAGATAACGCAACTATTTTGTAAACAAACATACCCGAGATTAATATTGATTTTTAATTAAATGTTATGACCCTATTATAATACAATGTAGCTGATAAAAATTCGGATATAGTATTCCCCCATTTATTTTGAAAATGTGTTTTAATGAAAGAAATGGAAAACAATAAAACTGACATCAATTTTTGTTCCAGAAATAAGACAGGGAGTTTGGAACCAATCTAGAGATTTAAAAAAAATTAAAACCTGGATATTCAATATATTTAAAATTACTTGTATTTATAAAATAAAATTTAAAAAAACTGAGAGTTTGACCATGAGGCACATCCCGCTCCGTACCATTACCATCTCTCGTGGAATATTGGTAAAAGAAGAACAACAAAAAAAGGAATGTAAAGTATATTTCATGACGTTTGTGTATACATGTATAATATTCTAGGAAAACGAATAAACTATGCACTTTCGATCCACGAAAGCATCTTAGATATTTGTTTTCTTAGCATTGTAAGAAGAAATGCCCGAGTTTTATGTCCACTGAGCCATGTTTCAGCTATCAGGATGAGAACAAGTTAATCAGTTCATAAAATTATACGTAAAAGAAAAAAATTATAAAGTTGAAAGGGACAACCGGGGGAAAGAGTTTTGATAGCCACTGGAAAAGGGAAGAATTGGGTAGGGGCATGAAATTTAGCCTTCTATACGACCCAAAGTGAATCTGCTGTCCTAATAACAATATAGAAGGGGTCTTTATACTGCATGGAGCGTATAATTACCTGACTACTCCGCTTAGACAGGCGGCATTCCCCATCCACTACCTGTGGACGCTCCCCGGCAGCTCTGTAGCCGTAGCCCCTGAAAACCGATTCGTAGTAATTTTGACGGATAATACAAGCCGTGACAATGGTTTAATTTATTCCTATTATTATTTTCAAAATAATAACAATAATAAAATTGTAATAAGGGAAAAGAGGAAGGTTTACTTTTGTCTGGTTGACTGATAATGGATAGGACCGGATTGTAAGAAAACATATACATCCCAGATTCACAAATCGAAAACAAAAAAGGCATACATAATCTTTGCAGAAGGAAATAACCAGATATGTAATAATTTCAATTTTTGGACAACCAATTTATACCGACAGATGTTATAAGATAATTTATTATAACTAATGGGTTCGGACAATTTATTTTTACCCCTCGATGATTTCAAACCAAATAGCCTTTTTTTATTGAATCTGTTGTATTGTATTTAATTTATCGGAGGAAAAAAACACGCGAAATTTATTTTCTTTCAAGGAAATTTTTAAATTTGAATAAATTATTGTCGAATTAGCAAGATATTTAATTTTTATTCATTTCTAATCAATCAATTGATTTTTATTTCTTGATTATTTTTTACATACATTGTACGGCATCATTTACTTGGTATAAGCTTACCGGGGAAGCAATCATAAAGGTGTTTCTTGACTTTCCCCATTTACTGCATGCGTTTATTAAAGCATTACAGTATACAAATTGCGAGTAAAATATATTAAAAATTGGCAAGGGAAATTGACCACGTGAAAGAAATGAATGTTGACATTTTCCCCTATATCCTTCTTTGGATTTACTTTTGTATTTGATTTCAATACATATTCCTTTGGTTTTGAAAACAAAGAGATCATATTTTTTTTCGTGCTGGCAGATAGCAGAAAGATGTGTTTACAGTGTTTGTAAGTCGCTATGTGAGTACATGCCATGTTACTATTTTGCTCAGTTGACTGAAATCTCTATAATTTAACGTCACCTTAGATTGATATATGTGGGTATATCACCAACCAAACCCCATAACCACACCTCAGTTTGAAAGGATCAATATTATCGAATACAAATATAGTCGAGTTCTTCGAATTTGCGATGCATTTTATAGGGTTAACTAACTATTTATTTATTTATCTAGAATGGACTCCAAAAATCTTTTTTGTTTTTTGTGTTACCTCTACGACAGGACATAACATAGCAGGGGGCTTTGTTTGTTATCGGATATGTAAATATCCTTAATTATTCAAACATGGTGTTATCAAATATACATGAACATGTACAGCGTTTGCAGGAAAGCTTTTATTCCCCCCTTTTCACGAAACCATAAAAATCCATTGATATTAGGTACCAACTATATTTGCACACATTCAGCAACTTCAAAATAATGCTACTATAAGCTACTTATGCTGTATGTATTTATAATACACTTCATCATAAAAACTTTTACATTACGTTTCTTTTTGTTTTCTTAAGTTTTCTTTTTATTAAATTGGAGATTTCAAATCCAATACTATTGGAAAAGCTTGCCGTAGTCAGAGACATTTAATTATATGTCTCTGCCGTAGTGAATAGTATATACTCACGAATTGTTCTATAACATAGTTTTCTTTAGTATGGCATTTGGAACGAATATGATCGTGTCATTTAGAGTTTAACGTATACCAGTATCAAAATCTATTCTTCATTAAAAACCTTTTAACAAACGAATCGGGGAAGAAATCGGGTAAGAATATGTGAATCTGCTGAGATGAATTTGCGAAAACAAAAGGTGCGGCGGTTCCGGGGGTAAGGAGCCCATTTTCTGGATTTTATCTATTTTAAATTTCTATTTTATTTCATCTTTTTTTTATTTATGTTATCATTCATTTATTTTCTTTTTTTTTGGCAAAAACGTAATGGTCAAAAATTGAAATGCTAATTTGTTAAAACAGTATTTTCAATTTGTTTTTGACATGATTACAATTATTTTCACCATTATTTTGCATTTTCACAGATCCCAGCCGGTGGTTTAGGTGCAATAGCATATAGCATGCAGTAGTAAAGTCAGTGCATTTCTCTCAAAATAGCATTTCATTAATAAGCTTTTATTTGTAGTGGTTTTTTAAAGATAAATTTATAAATTATCATTTGCTTTAATTTTATTTGAACTCTTAATTATTCATGTCATATATAACTATGCTATTGTGCAATCTGATATGAATTGATAAAGGTGTATACAAATACACAAGTTACAATTGCATGTTTAAATGTTACTGAATGTTTTGGTAAGTCAAACCATAGATTTACAACAGGGTCAAACAGCAAACAATTAACTTTATGTTGTTATCAGTGATACCTTTTACCCAAATAATGAAATTACTTTATTTTTTTCAAATATTGTCGATCTTTGCACTAAAAATGGAAGCAAGAATAATGCATTTGTTAATTTCGAAATTTATATAGCAAAAAACCTTGTTCAATCAGCTATCTAATGGTAGGATATTCGAATATATGCAAAAATGTTAAGTATTTTTAAAAATATTTTAAAAATTACTCTCCATTCCAATTTTGCAATATTTTATAAAGATAGTTAAAGATTGATAGGACTGAAAAGAATATAAATATGGAAGCAAGAATTCATAACCCAATATTAATATAAAATATATCATTAAAAAGAGGAAGAATAGAGGAATTGAAATATAGGATATTCCAATCGATTATTTGATTAGAAAAGGGTTAAATTGTCTTCTAAACTTATATTTACGTGCAAAGTCTTTATCTTTATTTTACCCGATAGTGATAGAAAATCCGCGCATGCGCAGCGAGACCGAACTAATTGTTGATAATGAAAGTCTCGTTATGTACCACAAATAACTATTCATGCAAGGAATAGATAATAAGCGTGCATCATAAGAGAATGATGGAAAGATCATCGCAAAAAATGTGATATTGATGGAAAGATGTGATATTGATGTAAAGATCATCATCAATATATCAATAATTGAGATTGAAGGATCTAGCATCTTTCATTTTACGATCTTTTACGAGTCCCTGAAGTAATTCAGTCTCATAAGAAAATAAAAACAAGTCTGCGAGTAGAGGAGCACAATTTGCCAATTAGTATGATAAACACCTGTTTTTCATACTGTACTCTTTAAATTTGTTTTTGAAAAAATGCGGATTTACAACCTAATACATGTACAACACATTTTTTTTTAATTGGCAAAGGCTTTTTCAATGATAACTTTGATTCGTGATTTTAGTTTATCATGAGATAGCATGGTATACAGTGTGTTTTCAGAGAATATATTTGAGAAAATAAACGGGATTTAAGACTTTCCAATAATCATTTTCAGTATCCGAATGTGATGTATGTCACTTCGGGCATGAATAGTTTCACAGTATGGCTGATACCTGTCTTTGCCTGAAGAAAAATCTTTTAGTTCGTTCATTAGACAATTCAGTAGTTAAACAAAATGAAGAGCCTGCGCTGTATCTTTCCTTATATGGATTTTGTGTAATTTTGGTAAACAATATAGGTATGGCAGGTCTCGGTCAAATAATCCATAGAAATATTCTATAGCATTAATGAAGAAAAGATATCAGGAAATACTTACAATGGCCGAACATTGCAATCACATGCCACAATCCAGCAGGGAACTGCACAAGAAAAACAATAAAATGACAAAAGACAAACACAGACAACGATAGGAACCCCGGATAGTCGGACTTGGTATCGGCAATATTAACCGCTAGCGGTAGGGTTAAACCGGTTAATGGGTACCCAAATCTCCCCTTTCTCTATCCCGTTTACCTATAGTATAATAAACATACAATAAACCCAATACAGGTAGACCACTAACTCCAAGACCACAATCTTGAAAAGGAACGTGATTTAGAAAGATGGGTCAAGGATTTCTCGCCGCTAAACTGCCAGCTAGCTCAAGGAGATTAGTCTGCTGGTAAAACACTGTCGCACAGCGGAATAATAATCAAATTGAAAACTTCCCAAAGGGTTTGTTAAAGAATCATCATAAATTTCAGTAGACATCGGCAGTATCAGTAAGAGGCCAGCATAACTAAAATCTTCAGGTCATTGGATCCCAAAGCCAATTTAATGGAATCGTGAAGAATATCCGGTCAATATCCCCTGTTACGTAAAGAATGTAAGTTATGTCCCAGTTTTTCTGGATTTTTTTATCAGTTTTTGACATTTTTAACACCATTTCCGTAAAAACGAGGGTGAGAAATGCCTTTAGTAATAAGCTGTTTGCGAGCTACATTATATTTAGAAATCAGATGTTCATATCTTCTATAAAATCCCTAAAATAGACAAAAACATTTTAAAATCAAGTACCCAAATAGTATGTATTTCCATATCCCCAAAATAAATCAATAATCTATATCATATCCCTAAATTAAAAAGTCAATTGTTCAGAGAACAATTGCAAGGTCTTTCACCAGTTTTCGTCATGATTACATGTTATTATTTTGATTTTATTGTCAATCCTTGTCGAAAATATGATGTAAACAAGAGTTTTGAACTTTTTCAATACATTTAATCACCTATCTCTTACCTTTTTTTGGTGATTTTACTGAAAAAATCCCAAAAATTGGCTATGACCTTGACTTCTGACCTTGATGACCTCTGACCTTGTGCTAAAAATGAAGGTCTCTTCTTACTGATTAATTTGATATGTTACTTGACTATACTATCTGTAACAGTTTAGAACTTATATGTGAAAACCCATTTTCCGAAACGCGTCAAGAGCAATAACTCTCTAGGGAGTCATCGGAGAGCTTCGGTCCAAATAAAACAAATATAGCCCTTGACATGCTGAACATTTTTGCTGATATACTTTTTCAGCCATCTTTTACGGTTTCCGAGTTTATCCACTAACAAGGTCAAAGGTCAAGGTCAAAGGTCACCGATGACCTTCAACCTGGTACTCAAATTGAAGGTCTTTTCTTACTGATCACTTTAAACATATATGTTTACTATATTATCTGTAAGCGTTTAAAAGTTATTCGCGAAAAACCGATTTACCAAAACGCGTCAAGGGCTATAACTCAAAAACCGTTCATCGCACAGTTTTTGTTCTATTGAATTAAATGTAGATCTCAATAAGACAAGTTTTTTTGCAATATAATGTTTTCAGAATTTTTTTAGCGTTTCCGAGATATCGTGATAACAAAATTTCAAATGGCGGCCATTTTGAAAATGGCGGACGAAAAACAATTTTTGACCTCTGATTTGTTATCAGGACGATGAAAGCTACCCGGAAAATAAATTTGGTGGAAATCCGACAACTTTGAGAAATTTGCATATTTAGGGGCCAAAAACGCGTAACCGGGGTCGCGACCCAAAAATTTTTTTTTGCGTGATAAATCATCCTGAGGATGAATCAAACATTTTCCCCTATTCAGAATTTTGATATCGGTTATGGTTCATGAGGAGATCTGCTAACAAGATAAACCGTGTTTGGGGAGATAACTCCGTTACTAAAAATAGATCGATATGCTTGACTGAGTTTTGAAGTCGCGCAGTGGTATCGATTCATGACACCAAGAGTCAAAATGATATGTCGCGTAAATTTTTTACAGCGGTTGCGGCGGAAGAAAAAGAATAAAAAAAAATAATAATCCGAAGAATAACAGTAAGGTCTTTCACACTGAGGTGAAAGACCTTAATAATTCATATCCCTAAAAGACACCGCGTCCAACGAACATTCGGGGTGTCTGTTATGTGGGGCGCGGGGTGTCTGTTTCGAAGCGAAGGATTGACCAACAATGCGAGTTCATTTTCATTTATAATGATAACAGGCAGTGAGTCTTGTCAAAATTATTACTGCACGGAATGGAGGTGTCATCATAGTTTATAAAACTGTAAAGACATTTCAAAAATACGCTGTAGATATTGCAAACACTCGAGCCCAACTTCGGGTGCGAAAACAGACAACATCACTAATTTTCCACCTGTTGTTTGCAACCAAGGCTTTAGTATTGCTACAAATTTGTTGATTAGAAACCTTTATAATTTCAAGTAAAACTGGCTTGTACAAATTTTGTAACCCAATAAACTACAAACAAAGTCCAGATGTGAAGTATGGGGTGTTAACTTCATGTTCCTAATGGGGTGTAGTCTCTCGTTTGCAAGACAGATTGTATCCAATTCAATGGCAGTTTTTTGCATCTACATTAATACAAATATTGTTCTTAAAACAAGAAGAATATAAATTAGTCGGGAGCAAATAACAGGAAATAGCCAAAACTTGCAGCCACAACCCACGCGAGAACTACATAAGAAAAACACAAACGAAAGACACAAGACAAACGCAATAGGAACTCGGGATAGCCGGACTTGGTTTTTTTTTATTCAAACAATATTTGAAATATAAATTATTTTTTGCAAAAAAATACTAGTTTGTAACGAGCTTTAACTGAGTTATCAAATGATGGGAGGCTATCTGAAACATGAAATGCGGGAAAGTCATATGGGTTAAATTGGTATAATCTTGGTCGTATGTTTGTGGACATTTTTTACCCGGAGGTAATCTCGCACACTTTTCAGAATATTTTTCCTACTATATGAATATATGCACCTTGCATTTCAAAAATTTTAAGTTAATTCTATTTCGATTTTTTCATCTAACTATACATACGGAAAAAATTTGGCCATGGGTTTTTCCAAAACATCTTCAAATTTTGTCACAATTCTATCTACCATATGAATGTGTGCTACTGGTATTTTCAGATTTAGGGGGGGGGTTCGATTTTACTGATTTCATATGTTTAAAGGGATAACAATAGCATATTTGTTAAATTCTTCATAAATATATATATAAGAATCCAGACAAGCTCACATATGTTAAAAATGACATCTTGGGGCCTCTTGTTTGCACCAAGACCAATATAAAAAATCTGAAAGCTTATTGCACATCTGCAGCATATATGCAACAATTCTGTAACAAAATTAAATGCATTAATCCAAAAATGTAGGAGGAGATTTTCTCTGACAAGCTCACATGTGTCAAAATCGACATCTTGGGGGGCCTCTGTTTGCACCAAGACCAATATCAAAAATCCGAAAGCTTCTTGCGCATCTGCAGCATATATGCAACAATTCTATAATAAAATTAAAACACTAAATCCAAATATGTAGGAGTTGCACTGACAAGCTCACATATATATAATAGACATCTTAGGGCCTCTTGTTTGCGCCAAGACCAATATCAAAATTCCGAAAGCTTATTGCGCATCTGCAGCATATATGCAAAAATTCTATAACAAATTAAAACACTAAGACGTTGCGCACGATATTGTTGTCCTCTAGCGTAACGTCAATTCTAGCAATAATTTCGACGTCAGACGAAAAATGGCATTTGGATATACGTAGGAGGAGTTCCACTGACAAGCTTCATCTAACGGACAGACGGACGGACAGACGGACAGACAGACAGACGGACGGACAGACGGACGGACGGAGAAAAGTGCGGGATAAATATATGTGATGTCTTTTACTGGGTTGTATTACCCTGTAGTACATGGAGATCTCGAATCTTTGAAATAATAAAACAAAGGAATATAAAGGTCCATATCATGAAAATCAAGTCAAATAAGTATATTTGGAGATTTACCAGCATCAAACAGTTTTGCTCCAGGTTCGCCCGGGGAAAATAATGCCTCAAGAAAAAAATAAATGTCCAAATACTTGTAGTTTGTTTCAGTTCAAGGGGGCAAAAATCAATACATGTTACATGAATGCTTTCATGTTGTTCATAGCTTACATGTAGGTAATCTATCAAGTCATGTTGTTTAACCAATATTCGCCCATCATATATTTTTTAAATGCAGAATAATTTTACTGAAACTAAGTTAATGATTAAAAATATATCAATGGTAAGCTGAAAACTAGTATATTACGCTGTTTCTGGTAATGTAAATGTCCACATGAATACTGGGGAAACGACCAAAACATCCTAAATCCAGAATACATGGCAAATTAGCATCACACACACAGAGACAATATAAACTAACATGACAAAAGAGCAGATCATAATATTAACGCCACAAAAATTAAGCACTAACTAACGTACAATATTGTCTCCATAATGCCAGCTGAGAAGATCATTCCTCCATTGGAATAGCTTTCTTCGACAGAATGAGTTCATGTCGGATAACATTTTTGAAATGGAACAGAAGAAGGCTGTATAGTAATTATTGCAGATGTTTGGCCGATAACCTGAAAACCGTTGCAAATCTGACGAAGAAAAGTTATTAACACGTTTTCATCTAACTATTATTGAATGTTATTGCTAATTTATGTTCCATTTTATTATAAAATGGCTGCTTTTCTTCTTTTTGGCAGTCTAAGGGTGCTAAGGAGCCTATTTGCTCTGTGAATCTACATATTTAACCTCTCCCGACCAAGTTTCTTTTCCTGTCATAAAAAATACTTTTATACAAGTAAAAAACGAATATTTATATTCATGTAGGCGCGAAAACATGCAATTAGATTGGAAACAATCTATCTTTCAAACGAAAGCCTACACCCCATGAGGAACCCCATACTTAACAACTGATTAATGCAAATTACACTTTGTCTATAGCTCATTCGGTTATAAAACTTGCACAAATCAGTTTTTCTTATAATTACAAGAGTTGTCAATCAAGCATTTTGTAGCGACAAGCCCTTGGTTGCGAACTACAGGTGGAAAATTAGTGATGTCAGTTTTCACACCCGATTTTGAGGTTGGGCTCGAGTGTTATTATATCTACAGCGTATATTTGAATTGTCTTTACAGTTGTATAAACTATAATGATACCTCCATTCCGTGCAGTTATAATTTTGACAAGACTCTCTGCCTTTAGCATTATAAATGAAAATGAACTCGCATTGTTGGTCAATCCTTCGCTTTGAAACAGACACCCCGCGCTTCACATAACAGACATCCCGGATGTTCCGTTGGACGCGGAGAAAGATACTGTGAATTTGATTTCTGCATATGCGCATTTCGACAACTTATGTCTCTTCAGTGTAAATAAAATCTAAACGTTTGGAAGACCATGAACTCAAAGATGTTTAATAAAAACTGATAGAGAACAAATAACCAATTTGATCCAAATGTAAAGCCAACATCAGCTAAGGACAGAGCTTTGCATGAGGGTGATACTTTTTAGTTTTCAAGAAAATTTACAAAAAATTAGATATTGTAAGGTTTCAAATATAATTGGCTTTCGGGTCAGCACCGAAGTACTGACTACTGGGCTGGTGAATACAAATGTTGCAAATGTTCCGATTCCCTAAACCCCTTTATAATGGTCGGAAGATCTTAATCTTGAGTATTCAAAAATTTTATTGATTTTGATTGCAAGTTGTCCTGATCTTCTTCAAATTTATTCCATTCTTAACTTTTCAACACATCCATTGATGCGATTTTAATTCCAAGTAAAATTGGTTAATGTCATTATTTTGATTTAAGCAGACTACGGCAAGTCTCCCAGATGTAGTTAAAATTTGTACTTTTCCTTTCAGTTCTGCAACATTTGGAGATTATAAAATCATTGACACGAACCTCCCAAGAAACCAATTTGCTCAGCAAGATGTATGATACAATCTGCATTAGTTGTATATTTAGACAAAAGAGGCGTGTCCATAGATTTTCGTGTCAAACTACCCCTTTTCAATGTCAGTTTAGTCCAAACAATACTTGACATTAATTTCGATAAAGCGTGTTGATGAAAACGCATCAGATCATAATTTTTCAGGAGAAGATTATCTCCACAGAAAAAGTGGCCAGACACGCAAATCACATGTGTGTTTTCTGTAAAATAATTATTCGATCACAGAAATTATGTAGGAATTAAAATAAGTATGTATAAGAAGATATCTGTACTGAAAGACAGGAATAACATCGTTACGTCAAATGATTTAATTCCCATACTAATTGAAAATAAGTATCAAGTAAATAATATACATATTTTCTTACAAAACGACAATTAATTATATGCAAAATAAGAAATTTAAGAGCAGATCTTTCAAATAATGAGAAATCTGACAAGTGACAAGAAATAGTTAACGCGTGTACCTAACGCCCGACGGGGAACAAATGGAACTCGATATTGACACAAGGAAAAGAGTATATTAGGCAGTGAATGAACATTAAACTATTCTGTTATTTGAGAATATCATCTCGACCTCAGTTACAGCATGACAAAAGAAACATATTTGTAGCAATTAAATTATCAAATTATCTTCTTCATTGACGCGATGGTAAACGTTCTCATTCCATTAAACTTTTCGGTACTTGAACCCCGTACATTAGCATAAAATTTGAAACTCAGACTTTAGTACAAACGCACATTTCACAAAATCACCAATAATTTGCTTATTCAAGGATATCAAAAATAACACTTACTCATACAGGGAAGACTAATGTAAAACAGAGTTACGCTTTCCAAATCTTGTTTGAAAGTAAGAGAAAAAGAAAGAAAAACGGGATAGAAAAAAAGAGAAGTTTGGGTACCCACATGCACATATTGATTTAATCCTACCACTGGCTTTTGCTAGGGCCGTTACCAGGTCAATCTGTCCCGAGTACGTCTGTCTTTTGTCTTATTTGCGTTTTTAGTGTGGTAGTAGCATGTAATTGTAATTTTCAGCCATTTGTAGATGTTTCTTGTTATCCCTTTTTATTTCATTCATCACAGAGGTGAAAACAAGTCTTGTCTGATTCATTAATAATTGAAATATTGTCCGCACATTTTAATATCTCAATGCTATCCAGTCTGATATCCGGTGGTATTTAAACAACAGAAAATGAACTCTCGTTTAGAAAAGATAAAAATGTCGATTGCAACGCGTAACTCGTTGTCATGGCCTGATAAAAGTTACTTATAACATGAAAATTGATACTCTGTTATGTTCATGTGAGATATCTTGATATTGACAAATAATATTTTAAAATTTTTTTGATATTTTTCGCATATTTTTTACTGAAAATATACATAGTTCCAAAGAGTTTTGGATCTAGGCATCTCTTTATAACGAAAATTTCCAGGAAAAAAATATACTTTGCAATTAAATATTTATCTATTCATTTGCAAATTTTGGACTGGGTACACGCAGTGGTTTTGACGAAATAAAGTATACAAAACGACCGATTCTTCCTCGCAACCATCAACGTTACATAAACAATATCGAGTTTCACTCACTAAGCACGTGGGGTCTTTGAAAGGGTTTTAACTGAAGGCACGCCCTTTTCCTTGATTGAACCAATGAAATCTTGTGTTGATGATGACCCTTTTTTGAGATCATGGGTATAAAAAGGAAAATGGCGATATTTCGAAACGATATGATTTTGCCTAGTAACATAGAACTAGATTTGGATCTCGGCAGCGTTTCTTATGCAAGAATCGTTACTAAATTGACCTATAAATAAAGTATGTTAAAAAATCTATCTGTACATATAATCTTGTCTGGGTACATGCCATTTTAACGCACTATAGCAATTGATTTTGACTAGTGTGTCCATTGAATATTTTCATCACGACGGTAAATTATGTAAGGAATTCGCATATTACCTGTGTCTTCTTGGGGGCAAGTTTAATCACTTTTTAACTACAAAGTAAAGATCTGGGAATTGAATGACGTATTCACTTAATATTGTATTTGTTTATTTCTTTTGAAATGTTGACATTTTGTTGATTGTTTATTTTCGTTGCCATGCTCTTAATTTGTTCCGAAAAAGTTATGAGACACAGAAGAGTTTTTCTAGAAGGGAGATAATTTTATACCACTAGATTTTCCGCTGTATCGATACGACATTTCTATATATTCTAATTCTAAATCCTTTACTGTGATCCGTGTTGTAGACGAAGCAGGACTTTAATCCCCCTTCCGCATTCCCCTCAGAAGTACTTTTGTGCAGATGTTATATGAAAGACATTGTTTTTGTTTTAATGTTTAATGTGTTGCTGGCCGTGTCATACTATATGACATTGTTTTTATGCCGTTTAATCTGTTGTTTGCTGTGTAATACTATATGATAACGTTTGTTTGTTGTTTCTGTTGGTTGTTGTGATTTACCGAATGTTTCATGTTGTTTGAATTAACACTTTTTTTTAATTTTACGAAAGGATGTGGAGTAAATGAGACCACAACACATATGTTAACTCCAACTGCAATAAATTTCAATGAGCTATTTGGCGATTTCGGAAATTAATTCCTTGTCAGCAGCACTAGAACACAAACATAGGAAATCTACAATTTCAAAAAATGGTTAAAATGCATAAACCAAACAAATTCCGAATAATCAGTAATATCAAATATAGCTAAGGACAAAACTAATGGCTGTTTAGAGTTTATATTGTTGCTGGTTATGATTTTTCGAAAACAAAGAGGCCATAGACATTGCTGAAACGAGAATCCAGAAAAAAGACACTAAATAGGCACAAAACACGGAATTAAAGACACAATATTCAGAACTAAGGCTCTTATAGTGTGAACTCCCATAAAAACTGAGAGTGACATCAGGTGCACCGGAAGGGTAAGCATGTCCAGCCCATCAACGACACCGCGTATAAAGCTGAAGATACAGAG
Organism: Modiolus philippinarum; assembly: GCA_002080025.1. NCBI lineage: Eukaryota > Metazoa > Mollusca > Bivalvia > Mytilida > Modiolidae > Modiolus > Modiolus philippinarum. The sequence goes on along the minus strand of MJUU01073061.1, from coordinate 13,501 downwards.
CAGGGCACATATTTCATTTTTGGTAATGAGTACTTCTTTTCTAACTTTTTTTTTTTGGATTATGGCTTTTCATATTATTTGATTCTAATGCTGCTGATAAGAGGTTACTCCTTGAAACATGCGTACAGCATAACAAAATTAACTTTTGATTACTAGTATACGACTTTGGTACTTTTGTATTTTTTATGCAAAATTTTACTGGATCTAATCGCTTATTCGGCTGCAGACTTGTCATGTGAAACAAAACTCATGTGCAACCTCGGAATTTATATAAAAAAAGTTTTCCTTAAGGAGTCTTTTAAAAATCAAATAGAGGGATATCCTGAGACAAGGATAAGGGTACCCTAAAATATAGATGAATAAAAAACCATAAAATTTTATATAGCAACATTGAAATGTAAAATCAGCACTATAATTCAAACATTCAATATAGTGAACAAAACAGTGCTGTTTATGGACAAAATACTTTTTTATGAACACGGAGACAAACACCATTGTCGTTATCATTAGAATATAATTAATCAAAGAAAAAAAGTCGCTTGAGTGGAAGGGAGGCATACATCACAGAAAATTTTATTTCAAACAATTCCGGAATTCTAATTTATTATTGGAATTAAACATTTTGATATTGAAATATTTGTGCATTTAGGTGTAGTGATTATTTTACAATTACAGACTATTCTAATATATTGGTAGTAGGAAATTCGGATTATAGTGCCGTATTTTTGACGAAAGGATCTTGTTTTATTATGCCAAACTTTCTGGCAGTTGACTCTGTGAGTGCCCTGTAGTTGATTATATGCTGTAATTGTCTTTTATTAGTCTTTTTGCCGAGCAACGGATAAGAGCAGTTGTAAGAACACTTTGCCGTTTAATTTTATGTTTGTTGACAACCCGGCATCTATTAACAGAAGAGAAGGTACATAAATGTAGCGTTGCTCAAAATTTAGTCATGCATTTCGCTTAAATCGGTGCTAGGGGCTGTCTTGAACTTACGATCAGATCTGAGCATGGCTCATTCTTGAAAGCTTCATGCGGACTTCAAGATGAAGAACAACAATACAAGCGTTGTTCCATTGCTAGGTTTAACCATGTACTATTTGTATTTGTAGATACTTTGTCTCATGTACATTTACTCCATATCCTTTCAATGTTACCTCATACCTTATATGATAACTCTGGACGTCTGAAAACAATTTCCGATAAGCTTGATGATTTCGACTCTCCGCAAGTGAATGTTCGAACTTTGAAAAGTAATATTCCCACATCCATTGCAAATAGCGTCTTCAGTTCATAACTCATACGCTTTTGTCGTGCCAGTAGTTTTTCAAGAGAGCTAAATTACTATCTCATAAACATATAAACTTAGGTTATGTTTATCCACTGTGGTAATCATCACTACAGAAGTTTTACGTCATGATTTGATAGATCGTTACAATTTTCAATTTTTGAGTAGGTTCAGATTTTTTTTACCGAACTGACGACTATGACTTTTCATTATTAATGAGACGTAGATCATGCTTAACCTTTCGCAGCACCTGATGACACCTCCACATTTCCTAGGGATTTACACTGCTAGTGTCTTAGTTTGGTGGGGGTCCTGTTTATTTTTGTTCATTATGTCATCACAGGCAAAGAAGGGGTGACACATTGTTATTCTACGTTTCTTCTGATTATTATTATATCTCCCAAGACAACGTCGAGATGACATGTTTTTATTCTACGTTTCTTCTGATTATTATTCTTCCAATATTTTTTCTCCGATCGATTGTTTTGGAAGGACTGAACCAAATTATTTTCAACTTTGCACAAAGTTGAACCACCATTTGAAGTTCTATGTGGTATGCTTGAAATTTTCAAAATGGTCGCCATTTCAAAGATGGCCGCCAGTTTATGTTGGAAAAATTGAGGATTCGATTTATCTGTAACTGCTTTGCATAATTTGTTCATATTCGTATAAATGTTCAATAAGATGAGTTGACGGAATTTTTTTGAAAAAAAAAATTCAAAAATACATAAATATTTTGACTTTGTCGGATTTCAGCAATGATTTCTAGGTATATTTTGAGGCTGCTAATGGGGTGGAATCTTCAAAATTGGTTATCTGGAGTGAAATCGGCTATTGCTTGCAATTGCAAATCTAGCTAATATTCTTCTTCTTCCAATAATTCTTGTCTGTGTAATTATGGCTGAAAAATGGCTGATTAAACTATTTCTAACTTTGCACATAGTTTGATCGCCATCTGAAGTTTTTCACAGTTTGTCCCAAATTTTCAAAATGGCCGCCATTTTTCGTTGAAAAATTGAGATTCAATATCTCAGGAACTGCACATATTTTGTATAAATGTTCAGCAAGGTGAGAAGAATGAATTTATGCGAAAAGAAAAAAAAATCAAAATGGCTTCCAATTCCAAGATGGCCGCCAAATAGAATAAAAAAGATAACAGGAAACACCTACAATGGCCGAAAGACATAGTCACATGCCACAAAGTATCAAGGAAGTGCACAAGAAAAAACCCACAACAAAAAGACATACGTAAACAACGATAGGAATTCGGGACAGCCGGACTTGGTACCGGCACTAGTAAAAGCCAGCGGTAGGGTTAAATCGGTTTATGGGTACCCAAACCTCCCCTTTCACTGTCCCGTTTCCCTATAGTATAATAAACATACGAATAAAACCCAAAACAGGTAGACTACTAACTCCATGACCACAATCTTGAAAAGGAAAAAGGGGACAAAACGTAATTTTGAAAGATGAGTCAAGGAGTGCTCGCCAAAGTACGGAAAAATTTCAACGTCTGATTTCGACGAAAATTGGTTTCTAGGTAGATTTTGAGGCTTTGAATGAGATGGAATTTTTGAATTGGTTGTCTGGGTGACATTGGCTATTGCTTGAAATTGCAAATCTTGTCTGTATTGTGTTTGTTGCTGGCTCTAATTTTGTGGAATCTGAATTGAAGTGTTTTCAGTTTTTGGTTATCCCATTTCTCCTTTTGCGTTGCTGTTCGTTTGCGGATGTATTATACTACATTTTGTTGGGCAAAGTATGACAGCGTTTCTAAGAGAATCGGTTAATATGTTTGTTGACGACCTGCATTCTTGACCAAATAGGAAAAGATATGAATGTAGCCTCGTTCGACAACTAGATAGTTAATTTTGTTCAAGCAACTAAATACCGAAGTTACTGTGAATTTACTTTCTGCATATGCGCATTTCGACAACGATTTCAGGCCGTTTCAAGTGGTCGTCTCCAGCTATAATATATAGGAATTTGCTAATTGTTGAAGGCCTCATTGTGATTTCAAGATAAAAAAAAACAACAAAAACATTATTCCATGTACTTATAACCTCTACATGTATTTGTACTGAGTTCCATGAACATTTATATTTTAGTCGTTCATTCACGATAGAGTGTCTCTGAGTCCGTGGAAAGATTCAACGTGCTTGAGCTCTCTTTATTTCGTCAGTTATGGTGTTCTTGTTATTGTGAGAATTTTCTCATATAAATGCACTATCAAAATTTAACATTTTGGGTTTCTTAGTTTGAGTATGACTATTTGTATATTTAATGCCCGCATCTTGCGATTTTATTTGCCTTGTTTTTAAAATCATTTCTATGAGTGCTTTGTGATCGTTTATATGTTGTATTGTCTTTTTGTCCTTTTGTCGGGCAACGGCAAATTGAATTGAAATGGTTTGATAATTGGCAATTGAATGGGTTGTCTGGGATTACACTGGCAATTGCTTGCAATCGCAAATCTAGTCTGTATTGTGTTTGTCATGTTGTCTGTATTGTGTTTGTCATGTTGTCTGTATTGTGTTTGTAGTATTGTGTTGGCTGCGCTTGCAGTAGTACTTTGCCCATTTTTTATATTTGTAAACGATCCTGCATCCATGACCAAATGGACAGAGATATGAATGTAGCGTTGTGTGACATATAGCAAGTGAGTTCCGCTCAAGTCGATGCAAGAAGTGGTCTGGAACCTTACAATGAAGTACGAGTGTTTGGTCATTGTTAAAGGCATCATGGTGACTTCTTCAAGAAGAACAACAGCATAGGTGTTTTTCTATTTCTTTAACCTTTCTGTGTATTTGTACTGATTTTTAACATGAAAATTTATATCATATCCTTTCTCACTGCTTCCCAAGTGCGGCTCGAGAAATTGATAATTGATGTAACCTGAGACAGTTTACTGCTGTAATATTTGAAATATTTTTGCTGAAAATGGTATTTTTTGCCCAAATTAACAAAACTTTGCATACCTTAATACTCTAGAATAGCTATTTCGGAAGCAAACTTTAGTACCCAAAATGCGGTTCATAAGTTTGACCTGTAACTAACTAGTTAATCGTACTTTGCGTGATTTAAAAAGTGACGATTTAAAAGAAGGAATATAACAATACAAAAGTAAGTCAACATAAATTAGTTATTAATATTTCATAGGACTTGTAAAGGTTTCAATTAATAATTTTCTTCAGTATACGTAACAAACAGCGATGAAGAGTCATTTTCTAAGGCGACTTTGGTTTATGTATATAAACGGACATACGGTATGTGGCTAATGTATCTGCGACACTTGACTTATGTAAATGAGGCTTTGATTTATGTATCTAGAATAGTAAATACCAAGCTCGATCAACGTTTCTGCTTTCATATTGTAAACCAGAATGTCGTTATTCTGCTTTAAACGGGTCCTGCTAACTGTTCTAACTTCGCTTCTCAAAGAGAATACAAATTGTACTGTTTTATAAAAAAAAAGTTGCTGTAAATTCAGAAAATTAATGATATTGTCAAGGAATCGTAAGAACTAATAGGTGCATTAAATTCTGAATTGAAATTTGTTCAATCAATTTTCTAAAAAAAAAGATAATTAGGTGACATACAAAAATATAATTATATCATTGAAAAACGAATTTTGTTGTTTTTTTTATACATTTACTCACAAACATGCTGTAAGTGAACTTACATATTATGAGACATTATACAATTAATGACTTTCAATGAGGTCTACTCATGACTATACGTACCTTGTTACAATTGGTTGACCGAGGCCAGCGGCTGAGGTTAACAAATCCTTGACCAGATCCGTATAGTCATGAGTAGACCAAATGAAAAGTCAATAAATGCTTTATTGAGGTGTCCCAGTGGTGTTATTCCGCCATTTTTGTCTAATACTTGTTCATTTAGGTTTCATTCATTAAAAAAATTAACAAAATAATTATTTAAAATGTTATGAAAGTTTCAAAGTATTCAAACTTATTATTCTTTATCACTTTTACTACATTTTCATTAGAAAATGTTAACTAAAACACACAACTTTTAAATCTGTTGCTGGATTTACAGAAAATAGAAATTATGCAAGGGAGATAATTTGATGAAATAATTTCACATAGATGTCACTAGAGAAAGTAACATTTCGCAATTTATCTCTCTTATTTCAACGGTGACCCCTGATTTTTATTTTTTATATGTAAACTTTAAAATGGTTACAAAACACATGCAAAGTATGAACAAAATCTATAAAAGATTTTTCAATCTATCCTCTCATATAATCATTTTCCCTATCATTTCTTTGTAAAATCCTGACATATGAAATTTTCGAATTTCAGTTTTTTGCGCCTAAATGTACGGTGACCCCAAAATTTTATTCTATATATTGAACGATAATACAATTATGTTTCTCCACAGACCATTTCACATAATTCTATTAAAAGAAAATAATACCCTGCAGACACCTTAAATGTAATAAGGAATTTTGCTTTGTTTATTTGCTAGAACAGTTCTTTTTTACTTGTCCTCGAACGGTAAGTAAAAAAACCGTAAAACAGTATATTATTATTATATATTCAATAAAAACATATTTTTCAAATTTCATTGTAGGAAACGGTTTATACCAGGTGTAATAATGATCAAACTTCTGTTCAATACCTGCACGCCATATAATTATATTTTTACATTTAAAACTTTCAATGTTGTGGATCGATTTTTATTCCCTTCTCAATTTTAACGGCAGTTTTTCTATTATTGGTTGAATCCCTCTGTGTTTGCTATCCGTTTCGAAAAGTTCTTCCGTGTTTAGCAACAGATGTCACACAGACGAATGTTAGTAACAACGCGCAATTTGATTGGTTGTTTGGAAATGAAATGACGTCTACGGTTGGTCAAGTAAAAATCCCGAGTAGACCTCGGGTGAGGTCTACTCACTCTTAGGTACAAGCATGGAAATGCTGTCTCGACCAATCTGCGAAAAGCAAAATTCCTTATCATTTAATAAAACCAATTTACAAATCTGTTCCGTAAAATGATCAAAAATAATAAATATTATTATCTTTCCATGTATGGAGATTGCTGGGACAGTAGAAAGTGATACCACTGATGATGAAGGTGTGAAAAAACGCAAGTCGACTGTTCCTTTGAGTACATTTCAAAACAGTAATATCAAAACAAATTTTTGATTTTCACACTAACCTTCAATGTTGTTATATTAGATACATAAGAGATATATGACATCTTTTTTATATAGGGAATAATACATGGCAAAATCCGTATCACATGTCATATCATCCCGAGTTACCAATATCAGCCCGAGGGCCTCTGGCCCGAGGGATGATATTGGTCGAGGGATGATACGGCATGTCATACGGATTTTGCCATGTATTATACAGTTTATCATATATTTAAACAGAGGACTACTTTTAAGGTAGATCGACACTAATACACTGTGCATTCGATTGGCGCATTTGCGAAAAACAAGTTGGATGCGGAATTGACTGGATTTTCTAGCCGGAATATTCCTTATTTGGCCTTTTCATTGTGACGTCATGATAGATTGACATACACTTTCCCGCGAATTAGCTCCTTTTTACCAAAAATATTGTCTGTTTCGTAAACTATATAAAATATTTCTCTTAATCAAACGGTGACATATAGATTTAATTAGCTAAACTTATAGCTGAAATGTACACCTCTGAAATGTCAAAAAATTTAAAAAATCTATCTGATGTTTATTTCATAAGAAAGCAAAACAATAAACATGTTCTCACAGTTCCCTATATATTCTTTGTAATTATTGCTGAAAAATACTGAATTTGGCCTGATTTTCAAAGCTTGATTACAGGAAAAGATGATCGGTGACATATCATTTAAATTTTATTATTTTAACAAATGGGCTAAGAACTACAAAATATCTTAAAATAAAAAAATTCTGTCTGATATTTTTATTAGGCTCGAACTACCTTAATCCCAAAAATACTGCCAAAAATTGAAATTGGTAAAAGAAATTGCATGTATTTTGAAGAATAAAATTTCAAAATAGGCGGAAAGTACATTTGGTGGATAGAATAAAATCTAACATGTAAACATGTAAGGGAAAAGTTTTGCTATTTTTTTTTTAAATTTTCCTCAAAAACAAAAAAAAAATCACCCCAAAAATTTTTTTGATACATACCAAAAAAAATTTTTTTGCCCCCCCCCCAAAAAAAAAATTTACCCCCAATTTTTTAATCAATAAGTCGAAACTGAAAAGAAAAGTTTTTGAAAAAAGGGTATGATATAGGGCTAGCCATGCGATAAAGGGTGTGCGATAAAGGGTAAGCCATGCGATAAAGGATATGACGTCATAGTGTGAATATTGAATGAAAGTCATGCACTGTATCACATATTCCAAATGTCTATAGTTATTACTAAACATATGATAAAAAGAAAGTACATGTACGTTCTTTGTAATAGCGTTAAGCTGCAAATGCAGATTACAAAAACAACAACAATAAAAGTGTTTTTCTGCCTTGCATTGCTTGTGTTTTATCATGCATACATTTGTACTTGTTCTTGAGAGAATATCTCACACTATCATACTTTCAGATTTTAAAAAGAAAACTTGCATACAGAGATTAACTAGAACGTATGAATTTCAGACAATCTCAGGTTCGAAATAACGGAATGAATAATATCATTTCAGTTACAGTTTAGAATGTAAAAAATGGATAACAGGAAACACCTACAATGGCTGAAAATTATAATCACATGCCACAATCTGAAAGGAACTACACATGAAGAACACGAATAAGACAAAAAGACAAACGCAGACAACGATAGGAACTCGGGACAACCGGCACTAGCAAAAGCCAACGGTAGGGTTAAACCGGTTTATGGGTACCAAAACCTACCCTTTATCTGTCCCGTTTCTCTATAGTACAATAAATATACGAATAAAACCCAATACAGGTATACTACTAACTCCATGACCACGATCTTGAAAGAAAAAAACGTAGTAATCACGGAAAAACTGCTTTCCGTTTGTCACTCGCAATTAAAACAGATTCAAGCTTATACGTGATTGATTCATATCAATGTGACGAAAACGACTAGACAGTCAAAGTATAAATAAGTTTGTTCTTATAAACGATATGTTTCCTACAAATTTATATACGAATAAATAACACACAAAACATCAGGTATTCTTTGCTTTGGATACAGTACTAAACTGCACTTGAATACTTTTGCACTTTTACATGAATCATAGGTTGCACCTACAGAAGCCAACTGTCGCGCCTACATTAGCCAAGATATCAAGCTGTTTGAACGATATATGTTACATTGTATATAAGCTGTGTTTTATATATATATA
>MJUU01073059.1:64427-74622 GCA_002080025.1 Modiolus philippinarum | reverse complement strand
TGAAGTCAACTAAAGGCCTTCAACAATGAGCTATGCTTATATCTCCTAGGAAGTTCAAGACGGTCCTTAGCACCTTTTTGAGCGGAATAGACCATATCCGAGTTCTGGTATTTAGATGCACCAGTTTTTGTTTGTCCGCCCTACGTCACAATTATGTCCGCCCCATGTGACTTAGAATTTACTTCAAAAACAGAATTTCGTGACGTTTTGGGCTCTATGACGTCACGTTTTCTATATTGTGACGTGTTGAAAAGTTGTCTTCAAAATCCAGGTACCAAAAATCGGATATGGTCTATTCATTGTTAATTGTCAAACAACACTACATCCTTGTTTTTGAGCCCAAGGATGCGGGGTCGTTAACAAACATAAAATTAACTGGCAAAGTACTCTTGCAACCACGGTCATCCGTTGCCCGACAAAAGAAATAGTGCCCTTAGCTAGTGGACAATTACAACATATAGAAAAACATAGGGCGCTCATTAAGTCGATTGTAAGAAAACTTGCATTGTAAAATTGTAACATTGTGAGAAGTGGGCACTATAAACAGGTGGCTGGAATAACATTTGGAAATCAGCATTTGAATACACACTCCAACAATAAAAACAATAGAATAGTAATGCGTCATCTCAAAATTGTAAAAAACATGAAAAATACTCTTAAATATGGACCAGCAGACTTGACCAATATTGAATATCCTTCTCATTTGCTTATATTTTGGTTCCATACGACATTTAATTTTTTAAAAACATTTTGATTAAATCAATTTCTGAATTGTATTTCTGTTACTTAATCAAGATGAAGCAAAGCAACAAAATTCATAATTTCTATATCATTTAATGTACCATTGTTTAGTATGCAAATTTGTCTTGAACCAACCATAAAATAAAGAAATAACCCTAATTACCACGAAAGAATACAGTTCATCTCTTAAGAGCTTGAATCTCAAATTTATAATCTCAATTGCTTAAACATTTTAAATTAGCATTGAGATCTAGTGACCTGAAAATTTCACACACACACTGGTCTCTCTCCTTCGGTATTCTACTGCCGTTGTCTGATACTGTTGATGTATACTGAAATATAAGATGATTCTTTACCAAACCCTTCGGGAAGTTTTGAGTTTAATTTTTCTTCCGTATTCCGAGTTTTACCCGTAGAAGCGGCTCCTTGAGCTAGCCGGCAGTTTAGCGGCGAGCACCCCTTGACCCATCTTTCTAAATAACGTACTGTCATTTTCTTTCCTTTCAAGATTGTAGTCATGGAGTTAGTAGTCGACCTGTATTGGGTTTTATTCGTATGTTTATGATACTAACGGGAAACGGTACCCATAAACCGGTTTAACCCTACCGCTAGCTTTTGCTAGTGCCTGTACCAAGTCCAGATGTTCCGAGTTTCTATCGTGGATTATGTTTATCTTTTGTCTTGTTTATGTTTCCTGTGTAGCTCCCTAACAGATTATGGCATGTGAATCGTTTTCAGTCATTGTAGATGTTTCCTATTATCCTCTATTTTACATTTGTTCCTTCTGGTGTGATATAAAAGATAAATGAACTTTGTAACAGAAAAAGGGTATTTTTACATTAGTCTTCTGCATGCCATGGCCTTACAGATTGGTTATATTAGAATGATAAATTATTCCTTCTTCCCTTTCGAAGAATGGAAGTTCAAAACCAAGTGATTTAAACTTGCCCAGATTGTCCATTGTTGTAATATAGTCTGTAATATTAAGATCTATTAGAACTTCTATATTTTTTCAGATTATTCAGAATTTCAAGTTGGAGTATCACCATGATGACATTGAACCAGTGCTCAATACAGTTATGACACCAGACAGACCACTAAAACTGAACTTTATACCACGGTCATCGTGATAGCAATAACTTATCAACCCACACTGTGATAGATCCACTATACAGAACTAACCAATCAACACTGTGATATGTCCCTTTTACAGCAGTTACAACCAATTTACGCTGGGATACTATTTTGATACAAATCATTATGGAAATCCATCTTAATGGTTTTTGATATTTTTTGCAATAGTAAGAAAATAACACCTTTAAAGTATTTATGTTCCCACTTTAATGAATTGGTCACTGTGTTTGGCAGACATGATGTAGATAATTAGCACTTAAATTTTTTTTACAGCTACAACAATGCTAAAAAGGGTATTTTTCAGAGGAAATGATTATATTATTGTGAAGGGGTCGGGGAAAAAATTACACAACAAATGTGCAAAGCCCGAGCTGCCATTGTTAAGATTCACAATGTAGTTAATTATAGTCTCAGCCACAACCAATGTCTGCTGAAAGTAATATTTTTTTGTTGATTCATTTGTCTATTTGCCCATTGAATTTCGGCTTATGACAATTTTGTGCTGTAATTTTGTTAATAACTATTGTTATCGAACAATTCGATTCACCAGTCTTAAAGGTATTCCTTATTTACACTATTTCAGTTTAACAGTGTTAAAGCAGCTAGCTCTTCTATTACCTTTCGCGCATCAATAACAATTTGTTCAAAGCGGAAAAAGAAATTGTTATAAGCTGTCACTTTGTGACAAATTAACTAAATTTATTCAGAACTGCAACTGAACTGATTTTCAAAAAAATAAAGCATTTGAAAAAAAATTTATTTGTTGCATTATATCTTAGAGCCAGCCTCCTCTGTATTTATTGTATCAGAATAACATGCAGAGTATGTAAAGTACGATTTTAGATTTTTAGCTATCTTTAAAACTTGCTGAAAACCGATGTAACACACCCTTTATCTCCTATAATTCATACAGTTTTACTGTAATTTTTACCGAATGTGGATTTCTTTAAACATTGCAAAACCAAAGGTTGAAAAAACTAACATTGACAATTAAAAACTGTACTAATTTCATTGACTAAAAATTGAACTCGTGTATGAAAAATAAATAAATAAAAAGTGTACATAAAACGGAAAGATATGAAGCAAATCTACGCAGGCCTACAAACGTGTGTCTAATTTACCCAGTGTCACCCAAAACTTGAAGTAATCCCTCCACAAGTTTTACGGTCGACATCACTATCTTGTGGACCGCTATGGGATATCTGTTTCCCAGATGACAACAGATCTTTTCCTCTAAAGCTTAATTGTTGTTTCCTCTACCGGATTTCACATGTTCAACACGGCGGGTGTCTTATAAGAAGCAGGAGATGTTAACTCTACCGGTGCACCTGATCTCACCCATGGTTTCATATTGGGTCCGTGTTGTTCATCTTTGTGTGTGTATGTCTTAATTTTTCTTTTCTGTGCCGTACCGATGTTGTGTTTTTCTTTTTCTTTTTTGTTTCTGATGTTGCAATTGTCCTTGGATTGTTCGTTTTTGGATTGGCGGTTCCATTCTCACTTACTTCACACTAATTTTTTTAAACATTATAAGATAATACACATGATAAACACCTTTAATAATATTTTTTTCCATTTCTGCAAATTAAATGCGATTTAAAATATAATGCACACGATACCACACTTAATTCTCTTTTGGAGTGTAAATAATTCTATTGAAGTTTTAGATAAACTACAATCTATTCAAAGACCAGTCTCCTCCATTGACAGTTATGATTTTTCCACACTTTATACAACACTTCAACATAATTTGAATAAATTCAAATTGGGACAACTCATTAAATGGCCTTTTCTGGTGTGCAGTTCATTTATTCCAACAAAAAACAAGGACTCTTCTCTAATATTACCTACATTACAATAATCATTGTTCCTGGACATGTGATGATATGATTAATGCACTCAATCTTTTGCTAGACATTATTTTTGCTCGTTTTGGCAACACATTTATGAACAGGTCATAGGTATTCCCATTGGTACAAATTGTGCACCTCTCATTGCAGATCTTTTTCTGTTCTGTTACGAACGAGACTTCATGAAAAAACTTCAAAACGAATCAATACCAAACAGTGATAAACTTATTTCTATTTTCAATGATAACAGCAAGTATATAGACGATATCCTTACTGTTGACAATCCCCAGTTTTTAGATTATGTAGACATCATTTACCCAGAAGATCTGAAATTAAATAAAGCTAACAGTGACTCAAAATACTGTCCTTTTCTGGATGTAACTATCATTATTGACTCTGGTAAAATAAAAACTATATATATGATAAAAGGGATGATTCTGATTTCACTATTACCAATTTCCCTTTCCTTGACGGCGACATTCCTCTAGCCCCATCCTACGGGGTGTATATTTCTCAACTAGTACGATTTGCACGCGTTTATTCTACTCTTGACGATTTTAATTAACGTATCATTATTATCACATCCAAACTTTTTACAGCAGGGTTACAGATTTCATAAGTTGATGAATACTTTTAAGAAGTTTTATTATAGATATGAACATTTAATTTTTAAATATGGAATTACTCGCAAACAGCTTATTACTATGGGTATTTCTAATCCTCGTTTTTACGGAAATGTTAAAAAATGCCAAAAAAACTGATTAATAATCCAGAAAAGCTGGGACGTAACCTTCATTCTTTACGTAATAGGGGATATCGACAAGATATTCTGCTTGCATCCGTAAAATTGGCATTGAGATCTAGTGACCTGAACATTTTACACACATACTGGCCACTCACTGATACTGCCGATGTCTGCTGAAATATATGATGATTCTTGGCCAAACCCTTCGGGAAGTTTTGAATTTGATTTTTCTTCCGTAGTGCGACAGTGTTTTACCAGTACACTAGGCTCCTTGAACTAGCCGGCAGTTTAGCGGTGAGCACCCCTTGACCAGTCTTTCTAAATTACGTATTGTTATTTTCTCTCCTTTCAAGGTTGTGGTCATGGAGTTAGTAGTCTACCTGTATTGGGTTTTATTCGTATGTTTATTATACTATAGGGACATGGGAAAGATAACGGGAAGGTTTGGGTACCCATAAACCGATTTAATCCTACCGCTGGCTTTTGCTAGTTCCGGTACCAAGTCCGATTGACCCGAGTTCCTATCGTTGTTTATGTTTGTCCTTTGTCTTGTTTGTGTTTTTCCTTTGAGTTGCCTGGCAGATTGTGGCATGTGACTGTAATTTTCAGCCATTGTAGATGTTTCCTGTTATCCCCTTTGTTACAGATGACCACAATTCATCGCAAATTCTTGAAAACAATCGGGTAATATTATTGAAATAAACGTTTAAACCAACGGACTTGATTATTTCCAAATATTACTTGATGTCGCTAGATCACCTGATCACAGGGTTCATGGGAGCTTGATATCATTTTTCAGGTGTTTTAAAACGTTTGGTTGTATGGGTCTGGAAAATCTGTACATGAATTTCCGATACTCTCAACTCTTCCCTTATTCTTCACGTGGCTGCCATTTTTGGTAAAGATCTTGGAATATAACTAACGTTACATTTAACATTTATTCTGACTTTAATAGAATAAAAAGATAACAGGAAACACCTATAATGGCCGAAAAAACATAGTCACATGCCACAATGCACCGAGGAACTGCACACACACACAAAAAAACAAAAAAAAAAAAAAAAAAAAAAAAAAAAAAAACAACATCAAAGTAATGGCAAAAGATAGCAATTATGGGTACCCAAACCTCCCCTTTATCTGTCCTGTTTCCCTATAGTATAGAAGTCATGCATGAATGATCATGTTCTGTTTTTAGCAAGCAGTTTGTACAGCCTATACCAGTACTCCTAGCTACTTGATATTTGACATGCAGTTGCATCTTGCGGAGTACATACTGATTCCGTGTCCAGATAGTGGCCCTGACCCCGAAGTCATGAAAGAATTATCGCATTAAGCTTCTAGTAATCAGTTAGTAAAGCCTGTACCTACTTGATATTTGTCATGCAATTGCATTTTGAGGAGTACATACTGATTTATGGCCCCTTAGTCATGCATGAATGATCCCTAGATGTTTTGTTATGGGTCGTTTTCACCTGGATATAGGATGTTGTCTCCTTGACATTTATCCCATTTCCTTTCTTTTTCATATCAAGAGTTTTACAAGGAAGTTGTAAACACATTTTAATTAAGACTCAGATTATATTATAATGACTGCTGCCCTTAATCAATGGGCAAATTCAAGCGATTCCTGGGGCGGGCAAGACATATCCTGTGTTCACAGTTTATATTGAATCTCATTAAAAGAATTCAGTCTGAAACCACTTATCCAATTAGAACAAAACTTGATCACAAAAGTCCTTTAATGGCCCTCTTCAAGATGTTCATCTGCTATGTCTTCATCCAATTCAACCCAATGTGGTCTCAGCAGGGAACATTGTTGAAACTCTGGACTCTATTGGAAATGGCATTCATCTCTCTATGTAAGCCATGGTCCAGGTGAGCGATTCAGTCTTTTGAGAGCCTCTTGTTCTTTTTGTCGGGCAACGGATGACAGCGATTGTAAGAACACTTTGCAAATTTATTTTGTTTGTTGCCAACCCTGCATTTATGAATGATGGCATGCATGAATTCCACTCAAACCAGTGCTAGGTGCTAGGTATGAGCAAAGATAATTATTGAAGATCTCAATGTGACTTCAAGATGAAGAACAATAATAGCGTTGCTCCATTTTGTAGATACTTTGTTTGATTTACTCCTTACCCTTTCATTGCTTATGAATGGCATCTCCAATACGGTCTAATGTTAAAACCATATCCCCGTATGGTGGCCATCTTGGACTGGTCTGGATTGGATGCTGACCTTCCAGACAAAATATCAGAGGACCAGTTGTGATCAAGTGTGATTCCAATTGGATTATTGGTTTCATTTTTTAATAGGATCCAATGTTAAACCATGATTCCCACTTGCGACCATGTGTGGATAAGGTACGGACATACCAGATACCTTTTTGGAAAGGGACCATGTAAGGATATTTGTAATGAGTTTGATTCTAATTGGACTTATAGTTTCTGAGACCTTCAATATGTTTTCTATGGTGTCAAGTGTTAAACTATGCTCCCCACTTGCGGCCATCTTGGATGAGATACGGATCTGAGGGATACCTTTTCGAAAGGGACTATTTTAGGACCATTGTAACGAAGTGTGGTTCAATTGGTAAGCAATTTCTGAGAAGATATTTGAATGCAGTTTCCATGGGGTCCAATGTTAAACTTTTTTCCTACTGGCGACAATCTTGGATGAGGTAGGGAACTGCCAGATACCTATTTTTTGGGAGGAACCATCTTTGCAACGTTGAAACTAGGATTTGTTCAAACTGGACTAGTAGTTTCTGAGAAGATCTTTGAATGTGTGTTTCAATGGGTCTAATGTTAATTAAGTTTCCCAATGGAGCCATTTTGGATGAGGTACGAACCTGCCACATACCTTTTGAAGATGGAACCACCCAAGACCATTGTCCTTAAGTTTGACTTTAATGGGATAAGTAATTTCTGAGATCTTTGAAAGTGTTTTCCGTATCGCCCAATGTAAGATCTTTGTTCCCCGC
This sequence comes from Modiolus philippinarum, assembly GCA_002080025.1. NCBI lineage: Eukaryota > Metazoa > Mollusca > Bivalvia > Mytilida > Modiolidae > Modiolus > Modiolus philippinarum. Next base: position 67,169 of record MJUU01073059.1, on the reverse strand, counting down.
CATCGCCCATCTTTGATGAGGTAGTTTATGAGATGTTTGAATGTGTTTTCCATAGTTTCAAATGTTAATCTATGTTCCCGGCTGGCAGCCATCCTAGATGAAGTACGACCTTGCAAGCTACCTTTGGAGAAGGGATCACCAAAGACCATTGTCTCTTAGTTTGGTTCTAATGTGATAAGTAGTTTGAGATCTTTGAAAGTGTTTACCTTATGGTCAAATGTTAAAACTATATCCCCCAATGGCAGCCATCTTGGGTAAGGAAGAAACTGACGGAAACGTTTTCCGGAAGGTACCATCTACGGTCCAATTTTGTTTTAATTGTACTAGTACATTTTGAGATGATCGCATGTGTTCTCTATTTGGTACAATGTTAAATCATATTCCCCGCTGGCAGCAATCTTTGATGATGTATGGACCTGCCAAATACTTTTTTGTAACGACCATCTAAGAACCATTGTGACCGAGTTTCGTTCCGATCGGACAAATAGTTTCCGATATATTTCAATGTGTTTACAAAATGGCCCAAAGTTAAAATCTGTTCACCACTGGCGGCAATTTGAATGAGGTAACTTTGGCAGATAATGTCAATCATAAGCTCTTCAGAGCTTGTGTTGTACTAGTTATTCATCATATAATGACTTTAAATAAAATTTTGCTTGCTTACTTACTTAATTTTTAATGGACCATCTAAGAACCATTGGGACTAAGTTTCGTTCTAATTGGACTAGTAGTTTCGGAGAAGAGATTTAAATGTGTTTTTGATAGGGTCTAATGCTAAACTACGATCACAGCTGGCGGTCATCTACAGACCTGACGAATACCGTTTTGGAAGGATAAATCTAAGGACAGTTTTGATCAAATTCAGTTCCAATGGACTAGTAGTTCCTGGGGGAGAAGATCTTAATGTTATTTACAAAGAGTCCAATGTTAAACTATGTTCCCCACTGGTGGCCATTATGGATGAGGCACAGACCTGCTGGATAACTTTTTTGTGGAAGTGCCATCCAAGGACATTGTGCTCAAGTTTGGTTCTAATTGAACAAGTAGTTTCTGAAAAGATCTTTGTTGGGTTTTAGAAAAGATCCAATGTTAAACTATGTCCCTAAATGGCAGTCGTTTTGGATGAGGCACAGAAATGCTGGATGACTTTTTTTAGACGTGCCATCCAAAGACCATCGTGCATAAGTTTGGGTCTAGCTGAACAAGATCTCTGTATGTGTTATACATAGGGTCCAATGTTAAACTATTTCCGCCAATGGTGGCCTTCATGGATGAGTAAGACACCTGCCAGATATAATTTTTAAGGGGACCACCAAGGACTTTTGTGAAAAGTTTGCTTCAGATTTGCCTAGCGGTTTCAGAGGACAGGATCTTTGGAAAACAAGATATGTTTTTGAACCACTATGCCCTCGGTAGCGACAAAATCTACAATACAAAACTTATGCTAAAATTGCAATATTCACTAGAAATGAAAATTAAGCAGACATTTGTGCTAAGCTTCATCAGATCGATCCCCATTTAGAACATCAAGCCTCTTGCAATTGTAATTAGCAAGCTAGAAGCAAAAGCTAGATTTTGAATTTTTGACCACTGTGACCTTGACCTTTGACCTAACCTTCATGAAATTTGCTTTATATAATTAATATACAGGTCAAATATGAAGATCCTATCAGATCTGGTTGAAAAGATGAAGGCAATGGTAAAGTCTCCATTAAAATTTTTGAATTTACACTCAGTGACCTTGACCTTTGACCTGACCCCGATTGTTTTTGGTATATTTTTATTAAGCTCTATTACAGTATTAGATCTATTCAAATGTAGAATTGTAATAAAACCGTAAAGAAATCGAGATTTTGACCTTTTGACCTCTGTGATCCTGATCTTTGACCTGAGTGAAATTTGCACAACACTGTTCAGCTTCATATGACCAATATACAGATCAAATATGAAAATCCTTTCATAAGTAGTTAATTAAATGAGCTTGTCCAGGTCAAGCCTGGCCAACCCCATTTAATTAACTACTACAAATTTTGACCCCCCTAAAAAACCCTCAAAAGACCTAAAATAACATAAAGTTTGTCAGAAAACGCAAAAACAGCACAAAAAAAACCCCCATATTTTTTAACCCTAAAAAAAAAAAAAAAAAAAAAAAAAAAAGTTACCCGGGAGTACACCGAATCCAAATTTCTGTTGCGGGTCTAACACAGTAAAAACAGTTACCCGGGAGTACATCAAAGAAAAAAGATTTACACAGGACAAAGTGAGAAAAAAAAATAGCCGGGAGTACAGCGAAGAAAAGAATTTCTAAAACACAAATGAAAAAATATCCGCGAGTTCATCACATTAATTTTTGTTCCTGGTGTGTGTATCTCTAAAGACATATTGATTAAAATATGCTATTCAATAGGACATGAGTTTTAAATAAACTAAATCGATCATTGCAAATATTTACCTGGTTGTCAAGAGAATGTTTACACGTTACCTAGATGATGTTGTGCACTACTTTGGAGCTTAAAAAGAAAAAGAAAATTCATCTAAATTGTTGGATTATTTAAGAAATGCAGAATTAGTGTATTTCAGGGATGTGGTCAACGAAATAGTTTGTTATTATTACTGAACGTTTAAACTATTATAAACAAATGACATTAGCTCAACGAAATGAATCATAATAAGACATCTATTGATCAACGGACATGCATGTCCGCCGAACAAAAGCTTGATTGGAATATTGATCAGACTGTT
>MJUU01073059.1:30098-41016 GCA_002080025.1 Modiolus philippinarum | reverse complement strand
TAAAATGTCAAATAGGCTGAAAAGGGTGAATTTTATATTTGTCTGATTTAGACAGAGTGTTTTCATTGGAACCCTTGTGAAAAGTTTTTCTATAAGATTATATCATTGTGTCCTCACTTGTACTGTGTCTGCACCTGTATTGTGTCCACACCAACTTAATTTTGCACTTACCATATCGACTTAGGGTTCAATGAGCGGGGGGTATCTTTGGCTGCCATTCGGCGACAGCTCTTGTTTTTCTTTAAACGTTATCCTTTTATCACAAGGGAAATTACAAAAATGCCTGTTAAAGGTCATCACGCACAATCTCCCACAAACAAAAGCTGTTATGAGGGAGATCTCCCACATAGTCCTTCTAATAGGTTAACACCTATGGTAGAGGTATGTGATATGATGTCCTTTATATTATCTATTTATTTTTTTCCTGAAATTGTGATTGGTCTTGTAAGAGGTATGGGATTTTATTTGAGTATGATAGCCCACAATCTGAGTGTATACTTTGCTTGAAATTGAAATTTTTGTGGCAAGAGTTAGGGAAATTTATTCATTTAAATGTCGTGCTCAAACTTGGACAACCCTGTGGTGAATTCACTTCAAAACTTCGTAGAGATATTATGATGACCTTATGATCTGTATACTTTTAATTTCAGATCATAAGAGGGCAGGTTTTTATACAACTGTAAAAAAAATCTGCTGTCATACATGTATTATGGTATGGCACAGTCGGCATGGACTTCATAGGCATCAGCGTCTGTGGACAGCATCATTAGCAAATTTTAGTTTGATGTTTCTTGGCATATCTTGAAGCCCAGGTTTTTCTTTAGGTTCAGGTTCAGAAAAGGTGTTGTTATATTTGACTGTAGAATCTTGATTATTTTCAGATTATGGGGTTTCTTTCAGTATGCTCCTTGGGAACAGATTTCAAGTGGCATGTACTCTTCATGAAATAAAATGGTCAAAACAGACAAATTTCAAATATTTTAGCATTTTAATTTTTAGTCCCATTTTGAAGCAGATTTTTGCAATGGATTCTTTTTGACAAAATTACCATAAGCTATGAGGGGTCAAAAGGGGCCAAAATTTCAACCTTGCAGAATACCTAAAATTTTTATTTTTCATCAGATTTTGATGGGATTTATACCCAACTACAAAATAGGGGGTATGTAGTTCTTGGTTATCTTCTTCCTCCATCCTTCCTTCTGTCTGTCCAGAATGCTGTGGTTAAGGTTAGGTTAAAGGAAGTTTACCCTGAAGGAGGTTTAATATATCTTGATGAAACTTGATGATACACCGTTACATGAACTGCAACATTTTGGAAGGAAACATTCTATAACTCAGGGTCATAGGTCATTGACTTTGAATATTAGAAGTAAATATTTGATATACTACAGGTTAAGTTATAGTTTTACCTTGAAAGAGGTTTGATATCTTGATGAAACTTTGTATACGGATAGACCATGACTTGCAGCTTTTTGGAAGGAAACAGATGCAGTGACCTCAAGGTTATGGGTCTTTTTGACTTTGAATATTATTTTTATTATTGAATTTTTATGCCATGTCTATGATAGGAGGGGGCATATATTGTTTAACTTCATGCTTTCTTGATCACAGAAAAAGAGTGGATAGTTTGAAGTTAAGTTTCTTTTCTGTGAAGGATGTATACTATTATCATTGAACTTTATATGAAATACCGTAAACCGAGAAATTTTCGTGCCATCTTTATTTCGCGGTAAACTGACAGGATTTTTGTTTGCGCAGTTTTGAACTCGCACTGCCAAATTCTTGATCATTGACTTCAATAATAGACAAGTATATTCACGCCGTTTATTTTCGCGCTTCCATTCCAAACGCGAAAATCGCGAAAATTTCCCGGTTTACAGTACCCATAACGAACAAAAATCATAATAAAATATATATATAGGCAACCAACTTTATACTTTACCAATCACCAAATATAGCATTGTTCAAAACAGTTGTGAGGTGGGGCATTGTGTCTGTTTGACACATATATTCTTGTTTTTCTTTGTATTCCACTCATTGTAAGATTTCAGTAGTAAATCAACTGATTTGGCTCATCTCTTACTGTTTCCATGCTATAATTTTGATTTTTTTTACAGCATCAAAGTCTGAACAATCAGGTTCTGGTAGAGAAATGTCACAGAATGGTAGGTTTTAAAATTTCTATTATGATAGAGCATTTCATCAACATTTCAACAATTTGTCTTGTTAATGCAGAGAATTACAGAATTAAAATATTAAGGTCTGAAGTGTATTTGAAATCATAAATCATTACATCCATATGGTCAAACATTTTCAGATCTTTGAAGTTCAGTAATACATTGCAGAGTTCAATAGAAGAAATTTAGAAGAAACACTGAAAACTTCTATAACAGCATCATGAAAACATATCCTTTAGGACCACTGTTTTATTTTCTCTCAAAACTATGTATCAATTTCACCTCACATGTAAAATTTATTAAATACATTTTGTAGTTAGTATCCATTGTAATTTTCTGCTTTTCTAAAGGTCTTTAAAGATAGGGTTTGGTATTATGCCTGTAGAAAGACTACTTTAGGTTACAACCACGGTTAGTGAAACTTGAGATCACATTGCTGTTAAGTTTGGCCTACAAAGATGGATGCCATGTCTATATCTAGTTAAATCTTACTTCTTTGATATAAGCCATAGCAGAATAAATATCAATATTTATTTAACACACTGTCAGAATTTGAATAGAGAAATATTTTTACCATTTTCTTTGTTTTGCAGATATTCGATCCCTGCAAGAAGAAAACATACAATTAAAAGAACAAGTGATGTGTAAAATCTGTATGGATAAGAATGTTTCTATTGCTTTTTTACCTTGTGGACATTTGGCTTGTTGTATAGACTGTGCTCCAGCCATGAGAAAATGCCCGATGTGCAGGGTTTATATAAAAGGAACTGTGAAGACGTATTTAGCTTAAGTGTAGGGTCTGACAAATCTATATTCTCCAAAAGCATATGTTTACATGTATTCATTAAACCCCATGCAAACAAATGTTTCATTTCATTTAATATCATTGTTGTATTCCAGATGAAAATATGGATGAATGAATGTTTTGAAGTAGACTTGTATGAAAATTCTAATATACATGTGTTTGTACTTTGTATGTACAGTATGTGTTTTATTCCAATATTGTATTTGAGTGGATTTGATGATATGGAGTGTGATGGAGTAAATGTGCACGGGGGAAAATCCCTATCAATGATCATATTTATTTCAAGGACACTGTCAGTAGAATACCGAAGGAACAAACTACATGTATAGTGGAAGATCCAATATATCACTCTCCATGGATACTATAACGTTAATGAAAAACATTTTTTTGTGACTATGCCAATGATAGAATGACTGACCATAAAATAAACAGCAGGCAATAAAAGTAAAATAGAATCTGAATTTAAATAAAAACTCGGTATTTGTGAAGGTAGATAGGAGTCTTAATCATGTCAGAATTTAAGATATGTGCTTGGATTAGTATAAGAAGTTGAAAAAAAAAACAATAAAAATTGAGGATCACTGCCTATATAAGCCCACAGCCTTTCACTGAAAGACAGATTTTTAGTTGAAATTCAGATAGAATTTCTATTAATTTTATGGAATTCTAGAATTTGTATTTTACTTTTTTAAAGAAAAAAATGTGTCCTCAGACTTGTTTTTTCCTTTTTCTCTTGAAATTAAAATTTACAGAGTGTCATCTTTGTAAAATGTAAATATTTTGAATTGACGACCTTGTTGAAATGTTCAGTTTAAAATATTTCGCAATATTAAAATATTGTGCCTTATACATCTAAAATGCATACCAAGTTAAAAAAAATACACCCTATATGTATGTTTTAAGAATGTTTTGTTGTTTTAATAAGAAATGTGATAAATGTTTCTTGTTTTGGTAAAATTACACGCAACTTTATTGCTAATTTGCTGAAATTTCAGTTTTCCTCTTGTGACGATAATTTTATTATTACTGCATTGTGCAGATACCAAAATATTACCTTCCTATCTGCCTGGAATGCTATAGCTTCCTTATTTTTGTGTGATGATTATATCCCCCTTTAATTGAATTTGGGGGTATATAGGAATCACCCTCTCTGTCCATCGGTCTATTAGTCCATCTTTGTATTTGTCTGTATCACCCTGTCTGTCCATCAGTCTGTCAGTCCATCTTTGTGTTTTTCTTTCTGCTTGTCCATGTACCTTGAGTGTATATACCCTTAAACTGCTCTTTGGATTTTGATGAAATGTTACACAGTCGTAGTATTCCAGCTGAAAATGTGCATGAAATGAAATGGTTGCTGCCCAAAATTTGGTCTAGAATGGGAGATAATTCATCGTTGAATATTTTTTTTGGAGAAAAGGTGGAGAAAGCTTGTCAGTGCATGTCCTCTTAAAAAAAAGCTGTTTGGATTTGATGAAATGTTATTAAGTTGTAGTATACCACCTAATGATGTGTGTTAATTGCTTGAATTTTTGGAGGGGAGATTATTCAACTTTGTATATTTCCTGGAAAAAAGGGACAAGTTTATCATTATGTCCATACTTGTTTTCTGTCCACACCTGAATTTTGTTCACACTTGTATTGTGTTCACATCTGTATTTTGTCCACAACCACTTAAATTTGCACTTACCAAATTGTTTCAGAGTTCAGTGAGCAGTTTATAACTTGCTACCATTAGGTGACAGCTCTAGTTTGTAACACAAATTTGTTCAGAAGAAAATGTTGTATTTAAATAAAAAAACTATGTATAACAAAAAAGTAGTGTAATGTGTATTTAAAAAATACATATCTGGAATCATTCAAAGAAAAATATCAGCTCTGAAAGCAGTAACCTTTTTTTCCAATAGAATTTTCATGACATATTGCATATTGATGATAAAGCACTAATGTGATATTAACTGAGATTTCCATTTCTAGCTCATCTGGCCTAAGAGGCCATGTGAGCTATTGCTATCACTTGGTGTCTGTAGTATGTCAGTCTGTCTGTTGTAAACTTTTTTAAAAAATCTTCTCCTCTGAAACCACTGACCCAATTTTGACCAAGCATGGCCTGAACCATTACAAGGGTATCTAGATTCAAAATTGTGTTCAATAGTCAGAAGACCATGCCACATGGCTGTCATAACTAAAAATGGCACATAGGGGTTTATTGCTCTTTTGGCCTAAGAACTCGAAACAAATACAGATATCAAAAATGTGAATGGGTAAAAGTGATCAGCATGACAAGATCTCCTTAATATGCAATTTTGGTTCTTAGTTAAAAATGTATTGGGAGGTCTGTCTCTTCAAAGATGGAAGCTAGTAAGAACATTGAACCCTACATTGAAAAAACATTCAAAGATCTTCTACTCTGAAACTACTTTTCCTTTTGGAACCAAACTTGGTCATTTATCATTTGTTGACCCACTTTGAAAAAATGTGTAGTAAGTCCACATCATATCCAAGTTCATAGTTAAATATAGAACTCTATGAGAAATGCTTTTAAAGGCCCTCTTCTCTGACAGATTTTGCCTTATTATTTAGATAGTGATATGGTATATGGAGTTTTCTTAATTAAATAAGGCTAGGTGAGCTATAAAGGCTATTGATAGTCTTTTGTGGTAAAATTATGCCTATGTCTTGCTAATGATTCAATGTTTATATGAGTATTTTAAGATTCTATCATATCTCAACATCCTTCAAAACAAACTGCAAAGCTGAAATGTTTTTTTCTTTTGTGAAGAGACTGATGATATTTATATATTTTTTATGGTTTTTTTGTGTATGCTTAAATTTGCTTTGCATATATTGTAATAGTTGTTAGTATCATTTTTCATCAGATTTACATGAAACATAATGCCTGGTACAATTGTATTGGATTTATATATAAGTTGATTCATTTTCAGTCTGATACTTTTTGTACAGGTATACACAACTATAAGTATTGGAAACCTCCTTCAAAATATGTATATAGTATCTCAGAGGAAGATTCTTTAGCTAGCAAGTTAACAACCGATCTCACAAGAAATATCAGAAAATAGATAAATTGTAAGTTTTCTATTTTATCCAATTATATAATTTGATAGAATAAAAATTAATAAGTCCTCAAAACTGAAAGTTGTGTTTGTTAGATTTACAACCTGTGTGTGACATGTTATTGGCAGTTTTCAGCATTCATTGACTTCTTTTATTTAAATGTAAAAATGAATGTATGAATGGCTATAATGAGACAATATAAAAATAGCTTTTGATTGAGGTTTTATGAAATATTAAGATAATGCAAAGATCAGAGTAGCACAAATCAGTATATGGTTATTTAATGTTAAATGAAGAGTAGGAGAGTATGACTGGCTTAAGATGAATAAAAGGAAAATATTTGCACTAAAAGGTGTGTTGTGCGGTTATGCGGATGTAAACTTGGATTCTATTGGCTGATTAACCACCTGCTAAATAACCATGTCCGCCCTACACAAGACAATCAATAATCATGATAATGTAGTGTTTCACCTACATGTAACCAAAGTCATTCAAAAGCGTACATATAAGAATTGTACATAAGGACAAAATTCACAAACGTGCAGTAAGCATGAATAAATAAACATATCGTAATTAAAGTTTAACATTGTTTACTTCCAGGTAATGTAAAACTAATTTCAGTCTGATATTTACATTAAAAAGTAAAATGTGAAATACATCTATACTTGGAATAACATGTAAATTATATGAAATATTTTATTTGCATTCATTTTCAAAGGTTTTTGGCTCCATGTATTACGAAAACGCCATGTAAACTTTATACAATATGAAAAATCAATACATCATTCGGCTGTGTATTGTCCAGAGTACGCGGTCAGTCGACATAGCGTTTATGTGTATTTCCGTGTAGTTAAATGCAGGTCATGTTGTAATTATCGTTTTCTTAGTTAAACACAAACAGGTTTGCATAACCGCACAAAAATGTTATCATGCATTGAACCAACTAATATGATTATTTAGATAGTGTCGAAAATGGTTGAACGACGCGACCTGAAGGTCGCTTGCCGTTCAACGATTTTCGACACTATCTAAATAATCATATTAGTTGGTTCAATGCATGATAACTTATATTATCAGTTTATGTTGACATATTAGAAATAAAAATATTATGGATGATATATGATATAATACATGTGATAGATGATGATGGATAATAATTAGAGATAACCAAAGCCCTGATGGAGCTGAAACTCGAAAGCCCTGAAAATCAAAACATGGCAAAAATTCATAGTCATCCAAAGACCTGCTGAATAGAAAATAACCAATTTATATGTTTTATTAGAAAATTAGAGAACTGATTCAATCACATGCGAACATTAAGTACAATTTATTAAAAGTGAATTTTAAAAAATCATAGGTAATTCCGTAATTACATGTAAATAATCGAATGGGGTGATTTTGATATGTGTGTCCAGATAAATATGTCTAATCCATGTGCTATAAATAGCCAATAGAGGGAAAACAAATACCCTTGCAGTCATCCCAGGTAAATCAGGTGACTTTTGTATAAAAATGTCGAATTTATATGCTTTATTGAGAATTTAGAGAACTGATTCAATACACTAAATTGTACCATTTGTATAGGTTATATGTGGAAAATAAACAAAAGGGATGACTTTGTATGTATCTCTGATTCGAGTGCTTTAAAAAGCCAATACTGGTGAGAATACAGATCTTGTTGTTTTTGCCCCCTCGCTATCTTTGACAAATAACTGAATTTCTTGATAAAGACTGACCTAAATACTGTGAATTTATATAGGTACTATATGTTATTATCAATTTCACATTGCACCACTGTCACTTTTTCACTCAAAAAAAGGATTTGAAAGAAACTTACAAACTATATTTGAATAGAAGCATATAGCTCATTATAGGCTTGTCCATCAAGTAACATTTGTCGGATGGTTTTATAAATTCTCCAGCCACGTGTGGCTTTTGAGTGCAAAATTAGTTATCTGTCCTAAAAGGCTTCTCATATTTAGTATTTAAGAATATAATATATGAATTTTATTTGATGACTTATCATGATATACTGACATTCGAGAGTGAAAGATATAGAATTTTACAATTGCATAAATTGTAGTTAGTTACCTTGTCTGAGAGAATCCGTGTACAATTTGTACCAGACTTTGGGTTAATAATATAGATTTGTCAATCTCTACACTTAGCTATGTTCAGTTTTTTTTTTCATTTTAATTTACCTGTATGTAATTTTTTTTATAGGTGTGTTTTTTATTTGCTTGAAAATATATAAAAATAAACATGCTCTTGTTTGTATTACGGATTTGATTAATCTAAAAGTAACAAAGAATATTAAAAAAATGTTTAAAAAAATTATATATTTAAAAAAAGCACACAAAAATGTTATGGTTATTTCATGTGGAGTTTTTTATATATGTTTATAGTAATACTCAATTGAACCTTGAAATGTTTTTGAAATTCTTCAGTGTATTTTATGTTTTTGATAAAGGATTCAGAATTATTTGTTGAGTATTTTATTTTCATTTTGTTATTATTTGTTTTTGATTTCTGATTCTCTATATGGATTTGATTAATTTTTGAAAAAAATGCTTTATCTAAAAAAGAAAAAATGTACAAAGACAAAAGAACAAAAAAAAAACCCAAAAAACAAAAAACAAAAAATGGAAAAAAATCTTACTTATTAATGTTTTAGTAATACTTTACTTTTGATGTATATTTTATCTGTAATATTATCTTAGGTGATTGTATAAACATTATATATGGTTGACTCTTTCCTCTTCAATTGTATCTTTATTTGTTATATCCAAGGAATTGACTTATATATTTGAAAAACAAAAATGTTTGATGGTTTTGTTATATTGCTAAACTTATTACCTATCCTTTTAGATACAATTTATTGTAGATAAAGTAATTGATATTTCCTTGAAATGTTAACAGTTTTTATTATCTTTGTTGTAAATATAAGAAACACCAAGGGAATGGTTATTTTATTGAATATAAATATTAAACAAACAATGAATCTTCAGTTTCATTCCTCTCAAGATTAAAAAATTAATTATGGTAATTATAGCCACCTGAAGCTTTAGAATTTTGTGTTTCTTGAAAAGGGATAAAAATATGAAAATTAAAATAAAAGTCAGAAAATTTCTGTGGAAAATTTTAGTTGTTGATTTGACCTTAAATTGAAATGTCAATGTATCCTTAAATTGAAATGTCAATGTATTGTGTATTTTTTGCAACAGATTTTTTTATGTACATATCTAGTATAATACATCTTAATGCCATTGATACTGCTAAAACTATTTACTAAAACATAACAATTTAGAGCGTTTTCAGAAAGAGTAACCAGAAACCAATTAACTAATCAAATCAGGTACTTGTCATTCAGCATTATACCTCTGTTATGCGAGTTTTGGGGTTCTGTGAACCCCGTTTGTCTTTCAAAACGTTGAAGGTTCCACCATTATACACGTTTCATTTGGTGTTAGAGGTCGTATATCAAGTTTGTATATCATTATGCATGTGCATAATAATAAAAGCACAATGCCTAAGCCAGTGGGATAGCTATGTTCTAATTTTATCTCTTAAAATTTCCAAGAATAGGTCCAATCTGATCCTCAATGTCATCTGCAAGAAAATTGTCCGTTTGGATGACCTTGGTTGTTTACATATCAATACCTGGTGCCATTGAAAATCTTGGACTATTTTCTTTAAATGCTTATGTCTGGTTAGTAATTTATAGGTAGCAGTGAACTTTGATCAAATTTCAGGCTAAACTCTGTGAAGTTACTTGAAAAAACACTATATAAAAGAGCTTATATAAAGTAAAAAACAAAAAAACAAAAAAATTAATTCAAAGTATTTAATTATTATATCTTATTAGTTACTTATGTTTATTGGAATATCCTTGTGCTTTTTCTTAAGAGACATGTATTATGACTGATTTAATCACTTTCAGATTTATTAAAAAAATGCTAAGACTGGATTTAGCTTGTAAATATTGTGACCAAAACTTACAAAAAAAATTTAAAATGTACAGAAATTTGGTTAAAAATTGTTTTCTCTTGTCGTGTTATAAATAATAAGCCATTTTATTCCATGGTTGTCTGCAAATGTTTTGCAATGAAAAAACTGGCAACTGTCAATGAAAAAGAATAGCTATTATGACTGAACTATATATACTGATAGATGATGATGCTGTGATCCTAGGTCATGGGTCCTTGACTTCGAATTTTAAAAGTTGCTGAAGGCGAGACATACAGGTTCTACTTTCCACCGGCAGTGGCAACAGGGGTGTCATTAACTTTTTTTAAACCTTGATAACTTTGAAAGTACAAAAATTACTAATATGCTGCATCATTTGACCACAGTAAGCTTATGGTGCATTTTTCCAGCATCACATGTTTCAGATGACCTTGACCTTGTCTTCATTTTTCAATGACTTGATGAAAATGGTGACATAGTTTCCCATTTAAGTTGCTTTCTCTTGATTTTTAATACTTATATCATTATATATAGTGTATTTGTAGGTATCTTAGTATGGTACATGCCAGTCTGCCAGTTTTAAGTTGACCTAGACCTCATTTGCACAGTTCAGTAACTTTGTTAATTTTGTAACTTAAGTTTTACATTAATCCAATTTCTGCTGCATTGTAATGTAGACATGCTATATTTTGTTTATTTGTACATCAAGGTGGATGCATGCCAGTCTTGACACCTGTCATGTAGACTTGACCTCAATTTCATGGTTCAGTGACTTTATCTCTCCTGGCTATGCCAGGGTGAGCTTTTGTCATCACTTAGTTAACCAAAATGTTAAAAAAAAACTTTTATTGAATTTCAATAACTTTCTCAAATCATATTCAAAATCAATGAGATTTTG
>MJUU01073059.1:1925-29874 GCA_002080025.1 Modiolus philippinarum | reverse complement strand
AAAAAAAAAATAATTCCAATTTTTCTTTTCTATACTTTTCCATATGTTGGACTATTTTTTTTTTGCACTATATCTCAGCACCTGCATGCCATTGACTGATTAATATTGTAGGGTGTAAACATCTTTAAAAGTTACCAACATCCATACCAGAATTTTGTCACATTGACCTATATTTTTGCTTTTATGAATATGGCTTAATTTTCTATATCAGTCCATATATTGACAATGTTTAAACACAATTGAGTATAATGACTTTAATTTTGCTGTAGAATTGTTGCATATAGTCCATAGATGTACAATAAGCTTTCTGAATTTTTATTCCGGTTCCAACCTTGGTAAATTTCTAAAACTAACAATTTTGAAATTTTTCATACAATCAAATATTTTAGCCATTTCTTCATACAAGACATATTCTGAAAACAAAGAATTTTAATCAAAGTGCACTCTGCACTGAAAGGTGGCTTTGTCAGCAATGAATATATCATATGTAGCTGACCTCGATCATGAAGATTGTGATCTCAAATTCAGGGCAAAACTTAAAGTATCAATACTTGGGAACAATTAGAAAGGAAAACTTTTTTACAGCTCAAGTATTATTTGATGTAAAAAAAATAAGTGAGAATCACATTGTGGATTATGGATTAACTACGAAGTTTAATGCTGGTAATCTCAAGTTTGATTGAGGGGGGGGGGGGTAAATATTTGATTTTCAGGAGGTCTGGGCGAATTGCCTAGAAAAAAATTATTTATTTTCATGAAAATCTAAAACAAATTCATATATATTTTCACCAAATGTCACATCCGATCATTTATTTGCAATTGCAAAAACAAATTTATTCTTCAAAATTGAAGTATTTATTTAAAGGACAAGAAGGATAGAAATATTTATTTTCACTGGCACCAAGATAAATTATTTATTTTCAAAATCACCCAAGCCCCTGCTCCCCGAAATTCAAATGGTCGTCCCTTTAGTGTGACAAACAGCACTGTATTTTATCTGCGTCCAAACTCCTTTGGTCGAGGAATTGCAGATACTATGCACGGTTGTATTTCTTTATTCTTCCAGAAACAGAATTCTAAGTAATCATGATGAAAGCGCTAACTATAGAAAGAAGGATGCCTTTAAAATTGAAGCATCGCTTGGCATCAGCATGATCAGCGCCAGCGGTTTCACCAACCACTTCCAAATATATCCAAATCTCCAGTCACTGTCTGACATACATGAACTTTCTACGATATTCTTCTTATAAATAACCACCATTCAACTCATAACGGCGGCGTTTTTAGTTAGGCTACATTCTCCTTGTGAATGATCGAGAAAGTGAAAGTAACCCTCCATATTAGATCTTTTGGAACTCATCAGCATTTATCCTACNGGATTTTTTGTAGGTCTTACCGTTTCTGAGCTACAAGGGGTCAAAGGGGCCAAAAATGCAATTTTTCTAAATATGTCTAATCTTTATTTTTTATTGGATTTCGATGGGATTTTTTTCTTTGGATCCCTCTTGATATAACCTTTCAGTAGTATGTCAACGGATTTTTTGTAGCTCTTACTGTTTCGGAGCTACATGGGGTCAAAGGGGCCAAAATTGCAATTCTTCTAAATGTGTCATATCTTTATTTTTCATCAGATTTCGATGGATTTTTTCTTTGAATTTCTATGGATGTAAAGTTTAAGTTGATAGTACATATTTTGCATAGCTCTTACGGTTTTTTATCAGTAAGTAATCAAAAGGGTTTTTTCCTATTTTGTTTCTAGCTAATAACTGTGTCTAGCTTCTTTTTGTGTCCATCTAGTTATTGTGTCAAGCTCTTTACTGTGTCCACATTTACTTTAAACTACCTTTGTTGAAATTTCAGTGGTCGACATGCTGCGGTCGTATCATGCTGCGCTCGGCGTAGCCCTTTATTTTAATGGGAAATCGCGTATGTATAAGATATTTTTATTCTGCCATGTGCAGTGCTCCAACGCTGGAGGAACTTACAAGACAAGTAACAATTAAAACCAAACTATGCGCATGCATGTACACTTGTAAACAAAACAGCGTGTTCGTCGCATGGAAAGACAATAAATATACTTATACAGCGATATGAAAAATAGATAAACATTAGAATATCATTCATTCATTACATAAAGCAATTGTCGCATAGTTGATTATTTGCAAGAAACTGATAATATCAACAAGATTCGGCTGCAACAAAAAGTAATACACACAGCCGATTTACACAAATTATCTAAAGACGGTATGTTCATTACGCTGCAACAGAGTCCTTGTAATTATGTGGCAATAAACGAGATCTATGAAATTGTTTCACCAAAAACTACGTTATAAGTGGGTATTTTGCTGTTTTGATCGCTTAAATAGCCATAGCTCATAGCAGTTTGAAGTATATTATATAAAAAGCATTAGCTGTAGTGCATTCTTTGGAACCCGGTCTTCGCAATAAGGTGGCCAACCACCTTAAAAAGAATTGGTACCAATTTTGATTAATTTCCTGAAACTGTTGAAGACCAGTTGTTTCTTGGAATTCTACTAGCAACCACATCTTAATATAAGCCAAATTAGAATGATAGTGGTGTGAGATGGTGAACAGTAGGTTCCACAGAACCTATACGAATTATCTTGGTAGTAGTATATACAACCTAAAACTGCAGTCCTATCCATTGACATATTAGATGTAGTTAGGTCTAAATAATAAATCCCAATTCCTTAACCAGATGATGACACAAACCCCTCTGCCATGTATCAGCAATCACATTTTTTTTATGTTTAGTTAATCAGTCGGAAGGTTATTAACATTATATTCTGGAAGCAGACTTTAGGAGTACATCAAATTCCACACCTATATAATGACATTGACACATAATCTGGCATGACTGGGCATTTTAAGTATTTAACAAGCAGTTGTTACAACCTGTCATAGCCACTTGATATTTGTGCAATCCAATGTTTCACACAGTTTCATGATGACTTGGGCTTCTTTATGATGCATTTAATCTTACATGCATATTAAAGTAATTTATCCCACTATCAAGACATATGTCCACGGTTCATAAAATCGATAGATTTCTCATGTTTTATTGCATTGAGCTGAAATCATAGATTTGGAGAAAGGAAACTAGGACAAAAACTCCACTGAAATTTTCTACCCGTCATAATACATCGGCAAACAAATACCAAAGCCAGAATGAGGAAAGGGGGAATTCTAAAATAATAAATCCAAAATCATGGCAATTCATATCCAGCACGAATTGAGACAGTATGACAAAGACAAAACAAATAAAACAAAAATGACCAAGAACGCCACATAACTAAAGCACTAGCAGTGTGAACCCCTACTAAAACTGAGGCATCATCAGGTGCTCCGGAAGGGTAAGCATGATCTGCTCCTTGCTAGTACCTGTCACTCTTCTAGTAGTCACAGTCCGGTAATAAACTCTGGTTCTACCCAAGATATCTATTCTCATTTGTGAAGTAGAACTAGTGTTATTTTCTGTCAAATCGTGGTGACGACTTTAAAACTTATATAGTGACAATTGCAACAGTGACTGAACATACCCTTGTTGACAGTAATTTGGCTCTGTTGACAAAATCGCTGTACAAACTACAGGCACAGCAATAGCGAATGAGTTGTGAAATGTACATGCTGTATGCCGGAGATCAAAAGCTCAAAAGCAGGAAGTTTCACTTTTGGAAAGTCGAAATCATCACGCTTGTCTTAATTTTTTACCAACCCAGTGTCTATAGTACTTGGATGCTGGCCCGACAACCAGTTTTATTTGAAAACGTTCAATATCTAAATTAAAAAATTTTGTTTAAATCTAAGGAATATCTCCCTCATCCAAAGCTCTGTCCTTAACTAACTTTGGCTTTCAATTTAGTTTCTTTTTATTATTTATTCTCTATCAACTTTTTATACCCCGCTCCGAAGGAGGGGGTATACTGTTTTACCTCTGTCCGTCCATCCGTCCGTCCGTCACATACTTTCGTCGCATTTTTCTCAGCAACTACACATGACAGCCACTTGATATTTGCTATGGTGCATCAATATGGGGTCCTATACTGCGCCTCCCCTTTCGGCCATATTGAATCACCACTTCCTGTTTACCGACTTTGTGACTTTTTTACTTTCATTTTCAAAATCCTGACCTTTTGTCGCATTTTTCTTAGCAACTACACATGACAGGCACTTGATATATTGTATGGTGCATCAGTATGGGGTCCTGTACTGCGCCTCCTCTTTTTGGCCATATCGAATAACCACTTCCTGTTTACCGACTTTGTGACTTTTTACTTTCATTTTCAAAATCATGACTTTTCGTCGCATTTTTCTCAGCAACTACATATGAAAGCCACTTGATATTTGGTATGGTGCATCAGTGGGAGGTCCTATACTGCGCCTCCCCTTTTCGACAATATCGATTCACCACTTCCTGTTTACCGACTTTGTGACTTTTTTACTTTCATTTTCAAAATCCTGAATTTTCGTCGCATTTTTCTCAGCAACTACACATGACAGCCACTTGATATTTGGTATGGTGCATCAGTATTGGGTCTTATACCACGCCTCCCGTTTTCGGCCATATCGAATCACCACTTCCTGTTTACCGACTTAGTGACTTTTTTACTTTCATTTTCAAAATTTTGACTTTTATTGCATTTTTACTCATCAACTACACATGACAGCCACTTCATATTTGTTATAGTGCATCAATATGGGATCCTATACTGCGCCTCTCCTTTTTGGCAGTATTGAATCACCACTTCCTGTTTACCGACTTTGTGCCTTTAAACTGTCATTTTCCAAATTGCGACTTTTTCATTGCATTTTCTCAGCAACTACACATGACAGCTACTTGATATTTGGCATGGAGCTTCATTTTAATGTTCTTTACTGCATCTCTCTTTTCAGCCATATTGCTATTCTACTTTCTTTTTACCCACTTCTTGATTTTTTTACTTTAACTTTCCATGATGGACTTTTCGTCACACTTTTCTTGGCAACTACACATCCCAGCCTTTTGATATTTCGCATTCACCTTCAGTATTGTTTAGTTTATTGCGTCTCCCCTTATTGGTAATATAGCAGGGCTACTTCCTGTTTACCGACGTCGTGCGTTTTTTACCCAAATTTTCAAAATGTGACTTTTTTGTCATACTTTTCTCAGCAACCACGTATCACAGCCTCTTGATATTTAGCATGGAGCTTCAGCATGGGGTACTATACTGCGTCTCCCCTTTTCAGTCATAGTGAAATACTACTTTACTGACTAACTGCATTTCTATCTTTGTGTCTCGCATCATTTGCATCTTATTTTTCTATGCAACTGTGGAAATGCTTGTATTGTGTCCACACTTGTACTGTGTCCACACAAACTTACTTTTGCACTTGCCATATAGATTCAGGGTTCGGCAACGGCTCTTGTTTACATTTTTTTATACGCCCGTCGAAAGACAGACATATTATGGTATACCCTCCGTCCGTCCGTCTGTTTACTTTTTGGTTTCCAGAGTTTCTTTCTGAAACCACTTGACATATTGATTTCATATTTGATATATGAGTATATTACGGTGAGATGCAGATCAAGTTCGAATTTGGTTCCAGTCTGTTGATTTTGTACAGAGTTATGCCCGTTGGACTTATTAAAATTATTCAAAACATAGGTTTCCGGAGTTTTTTCTGAACCCGCTTGACATATTGATTTCATATTTATACCCCCCCACAAACAAAGTTTGGGGGTATATAGGAATCACCCTGTCCATCCGTCCATCTGTCTGTCCGTCTGTCTATCTCCGTCCGTCTGTCTGTCCGTCCATGTACCTTGTCAGCGCATGTTCTCCTATACCTGTGATGAAATGTTGCACAGTTGTAGTACACCATCTGAAGATGTGCATGAAGTGATTTGGTTGCTGTCCGAAATTATGAAGGGGAGATAATTTGTCTTTGAATATTTCCTGGAAAAAGGGGGGCAACTTTGTCAGCGCATATTCTCCAAAACCACTGCTTGGATTTTGATGAAATGTCACACAGTTATAATACACTACTTGAAGATGTGCATGAAGTTATATGGTTGACGTTGAAATTTTGAAGGGGAGATAATTTGTCTTTGAATATTTTTTTTGTAAAAGGGGGGGGGGATTTTTCAGCCGTATTCTCCAAAACCATTACTTGAATTTTGATGAAATGTACACAGTGTGTCCACACACACTCAATTTTGCACTTACCATATTGATTCAGGGTTCAGTTAGCGGGGGTATAACTGGCTGCCATCGGCGCCAGTTCTAGTTGGTATATGAGTATATTTAGGTGAGATACAGTTCAAGTGTAAATTTGGTTCTGGTCGGTTGATTTTGCACAGAGTTATGGCCCTTTGACTTAGTGAAATTTTGAAAATATAGGTTTCCAGAGTTTTTTACTTTCACCGCTTGACATATTAATTTCATATTTGGTATGTGAGTATATCTAGGTGAGATTAAGATCAAGTTGGAATTAGGTTCTTGTTGGTTGATTTCGCACAGAGTAATGGCCCTTGGACTTTGTAAAATTTAATTTGATATTTATTAATTGCTACATCTTGGAAGGCACATATTCTGTTTGATTTTGTTTTCAATCAAAATTTTGTTGTGGTCCAACAATGCCATATAGTTCGACTTGACAGTGGACGAGCGTATCATGCGCTCTTGGCGCAGCAGTCTATTAATTTCTGGAATTCAGATCGGTGTTGTTCATCTGTATGTGTGTCTTCATTTTTCTTTTCTGTGCCGTAATCATGTGGATTCCTTGTTTCTTGGTGCTTCCGATGCTGCCATTGTCCCTGGATTGTTCGTTTTTAATTTTACGGTTCAGTTATTAGTAGAGTGCTCAATGTCCAAAAAGACGCTTAGTTTGCGAGTTTGGTTTAACGAAATCACACACGACTAATGTTTGTTTAATAGGCTGGAATAGTAATTAAATTTTATATTTTTCATTGTCGTAGAAAGTTTCCATAGTCATGATTTCTGTAATTTCTCATTTTTAAGGGGTACCCTATAGCAGATTTTTTGATATGGTATCTTTAATTTTACAGGAATTAGTATGAGTCTCTGAGCTATTTTTTGTGAGAGTCAAGACATAAAATATTGTACTGCTAGCTAGGATGTAACCTTCTATTCATTGATTTTTATACTTTGTCAGTGTTGAGTTTTGAGTAAAATGGGTCATGAATTTCAGACATTTTTGTTGAATGCGAATTTATTAACATGAATGTTCAAAATATTTTGATTTAAACGGATACACAACTATCATCTGTACCGATCTGTGCCGAAAATCATTGGTGTCATATCTGCCATTACAGAGAAATCAACAAATAAAAGCACTAAATTTGCGTAAAAACCTCAAAAGTTTTTATTAATTTGATATTCACATCGCTTGATGAATCTGGAAACCATACAAAGAGTAACAACTCTAATCAATATGAAGGTAAAATAACATGGTAGACTTATTTAGATCTGTTGAAGATTTTATATTGGTCGAATTTCGAATTTTAATAAACATGTTAATGTTTTCACATTTAAAGTGGGATTTCACTATCCATGTAGATAATATAATAGTGTTTTTGTCCAGTTTTATTGGTCTTATTTAGTCTTATGGTAATGGGTGACTTTATGGAAATTTACTAAAGTCGAACCAAAAACAATGTGATTTATTTTGTTGGGGGTTCATGTTATTCAATTTTGAAGAGGTAAGGTTTTAAAATTTAATTCAAGGTTTCTTTTAAACAATGGTTTATCAAAAACTTAGAAATTACTATTCATAATACTTGAAGGTGTCCTTTAAATATCTCAGAAATTGCACACCCCAAAAACAAATGCTAATCGTGAAAATTGTTTAATAAATATAAACGACAAATCATTATAAAAAATAAAACAATGAACCATCTGTATAAAATTAACATTATTTTTTTTTAATTTCGCAAGGGTTTTTTTGTGTTTGGTAAAATGAAGCCAACTTTTAGTTTCGCGGGATTTTTCCAAATTGTAGGAAATAACCTTTAACCCCATTTTAAATCAAATGTGACCAGCACATTGTTATTTCGAATCGCCATGGTCTCCTCTCTCCAAAATATATAATGCAGGTGTGTGTGATTCCGTTAACCCAAAGTCGAAAAAATCCTCGCTTGGGCACCCTACTATATTACTTGCTTTTGATTTTTTTATCTACTGAAGAGACATATGTTGTGGTAATCGCTATATGAACAAATTATTTTATCAATTTCTTCAGTATTTGTTATCTAAGACAAGAGATTATTTGTAAGTAGAATAAAAAAAGAAAAATGAGTGCAGGTATAATGGGCCATATGATGAGTCGAGATGTTTGTGAAAATTATATCATATCCTTTTGTGGACGTCATTAGAGGATATGTATATGCAGAGAATCCAATGACATGCATAAGAAATAAAAAGCAGGACAATAAAGAAAAATTTCAAATACCTTCAAACAGGACTTAGCATAGCAAAAATAAATGTATTGTAACTGTTATCTTTGATATCACTATGAAGATTTTTTCTACAATGTGGCATAACCTTTTCCTTTATATTACAACCAGCACCAATTTAAAGAAAGGTCTTCGTCTTCACTGAAGAGTTCAAGACATCTTCCAACACTAGTTTAAAGAGAGGTCCTCACTGAAGGCTTCAAGAAATCTTCAAGCACAAATTGAAAGAGAGGTCTTATGGCGGATTTCCTAGATGATTAACGTATTTTATTTGCAATTCATCAATGAATATACCAATATTCCTCTAGTAACACCTATAAAACTCCTTCTAAACTCCTTTCATTTGTCTGTTAATCAATTACTCAACTTTCCATAGAATTCTATTGTATACCAATTTGTCACCACTGGAATATCAAGGTAAACCCCTTCAGGCAGTACAAATTGGTATACAATAGAATTCTATAGAAAATTGAGTAATTGATTAGCAGACAAAAGAAAGGAGTTTAGAAGGAGTTTTATAGGTGTTACTAGAGGAATATTGGTATATTCATTGATGAATTGCAAATAAAATACGTTAATCATTCAAGAAATCCGCCATAAGAGTTCAAGACATCTCCAATCACGAGTTAAAAGAGAGGTCTTTACTAATTGGGTCAAGACTCTTCAATCACCAGTTTAGTGAGAGGTCTTTACTAAAGGATTGAGAACATCTTCCAGAACCAGTTTAAAGAGAGGTCTTTACTAAGTTGTCTATGACATCTTGAAGCACTGGATTAAAGAGAGGTCTTTACTAAAGGATTCAAGACTTCTTCCAGCACCACTTTAAACAGAGGCGTTACTTAAGTGTCCAGGACGTCTTCAGCCACGAGTGTATTTAGAGTTAAAAGTTTCAAGACATCTTCAAATACCGATTTAATCAGATGTCTTTTCAAGGAAGTCAGACCATCTCTGAACACCAGCTATTTTGCTATATGTCTAAATACTGAAATATTTTCGGATTTCCGAGATATGGATTTTATTTGTATATTTATTATACATGGTAAACTGGATAGAGGTTTGGGTACCCATAAACCGGTTTAACCCTACCGCCAGCTTTTGCTAGTGCCGATACAAAGTCTGGCTATCACGAGTTCCTATGGTTAGTTATGCTTGTCTGTAGTCTGGTAGTTTTTCCTAGTACAGTTCTCATGTGGATTGTAGCCTCTGATTAAAATTTTCTGCCATTGTAGGTGTTTATTGTTATCTTGACTTTGTAATTGTCAATAAGTACAAAGTAACGAGTAAAACAACATATTACGTTTTATGTACGTTTGTCCATTCGCAAAAGTTTTGGTTTGTTACATTGACTTCAATTCGTTGCATTTTACCTGGAGCATCAAATTTGCTTTTAGTATATGTGTTCCGCGGAACCTAGTTTCTCGTCTACTCACTTCACTTTCATTGTAATTTGGCCTAGATTAAGTTGTGGTTGCTAAGAATTCTAAGAAATAACTTGTCTTTTAGGGTATCTGGAAATTTACCAAAATAAGAATCAAAAATTTTTCAAATCTTACCATTGAATATTTGTTTTGACTAAAATTCATCCAAAAAGCATGAATTGCTTGTCTTTGAGATTATCAAGAAATTCACCAAAAATTGGAATCAAAATTCTTTAAATCAAAGCTTGAAAATTCTTGTCTTTCACTGAAATTCGTTAAAAAAATTGTTTGCTAACAAGAATTCCAAAAAATACCTGTCTTTGAGAGCTTCAGGAAATTTATTACCAAAATTGGAATCAAAAAATTTTGAAATCTAACTTTGAAAATGTTTGTTTTGACTAGAATTCATCAAAAAGCATGGCTGCTACAAGAATTTGAAAAAAAAATGCTTGTCTTTGACAGTTGCAGGAAATTTACTAAATTGGAACCATAATTTTTATCCCCTCGCCCAACCAAGTTGGGAAGGGGATATAGCATCTCACCCGTCCGTCGGAGCGTCCGTCTGAGAGTCCGTCCGTTCGTCCCACCTCAGGTTAAAGTTTGTGTTAAGGTTCATATCTGAGAAACTACATTTGGAACATCAATCACTTTTGGTCAGTGGATGCCTCTTGGGGAGTGATTCTCCTTCAGATGATAATTGGGTCACTCTGACCTACATTTTATGCTTCAATGACCCAGGTTGAAGTTTGCATTAAGGTTCATAACTGAGAAACTAGATGTGGCACATCAATCATCTTTGGTCAGTGGATGCGTCTTGGAGAGTGATGCTGCTTCAGCTGATAATTGGGTAACTCTGACCAATATTTTACGCTTCAACGACTCAGGTTGAAGTTTGCGGTAAGGCTATATCCGAAATACTACATCATCCATCTTGTGTCAGTGGATTCCTCTTGGACAGTGATGCTGCTTTTGAGAATTAATATTTTGAAACTTTAACTGAATTTGGAAATTTATTTGACAGGCGAGGGGATTAGCTGTCGTCTCCGACTGCTCCCATCTTGTCTATTCTTAGGTTTAGAATTATATCTGGTATTAAAGAATGGCTAAAATGTTTGATTGTATGCAAAAATTTTAAAAGAATTGTTAGTCTTTTACATATCAGGAAATTTACCAAAGTTGGAACCGGAATAAATTTCCAAAAGCTTATTTCCCATCTACAGACTATGTGCAACAATTCTACATCAAAATCAGATTCCAAAGTTCCAATTTGTTTCAACATTGTTGATGTAAGGACCAAAAGTGAAAATTTATCCAAATACATTGATGCGGAAAATAAGGTCAAGGTGACTTAATTCAGGTATGGACGTTGGTTACAGTAGTAAACTCTTGCCAATCATCATCTGTCTATGGCATATAGGTCATGAGATATGGTGCAAAAAAAAAACTTGGTCCAACTAATGGCAAAATTAAAATAAACCTTAAATTCAATAAGGAAGTTGTACTGAATGGGGTTAATAACAAGATTACCGAACATATTGTGTCAAAATTTCATTGATATTGAGAAAGATTTCAGTAAGTTATTAAAGTTTAAAAAAAATTAACATTTGGTTCAACCAAATGTTGACGACTACGCTGACTACGGAATCAATGGTCGCTATGTCTGGCTTTTGCGACATTCGTCATAGGCAATACAAAAATGTTCTTGCTTCCTTGATTTTTAAAGCTAGGTAGCTCAGATGGTTAGAGCAGCTCATCGCATGAGAGGGTCTCAGGTTCAAATCCTGACCTAGCAAAGATGAATAAATGAAAGCAAGATAAAATTTTTCTCCCGCCTGCTACGAAAAATCGCAAAGGAGAGACTTGGGGATCGCGTTTCTGATCGGCGGCAACTTTAAAAACTATTGAGAATTAGCAAGTTTATGTTAGTTGGTTTGATGTATGAATCTAAATGCATTAGCATTAGTATTGGTACAACTCAAATCCCTTCTTAGTTTATGGTGCAATGACTGATCACGTTTAACAAGTTTTTAGCAAGCAGTTTGTACAGTCTTTACCGGCAGTTCTGGCCATTTGATATATGCCATAAAGTTGCATCTAGAGGAGTACACACCGATTCAATGTCCAGATTACAGTCATGCATGAACGATCTCGTTACGTTTTTCGCAAGCAGTTTCTACAGCCTGTACTACTAGTCCTATCCACTTGATATATGGCATGTAGTTGCGGTTTGAGAAGTACACACAGATTCAACGTACAGATGGTTGCCATGTCTCCTTTGTCCTTCATGAACTACCACGTTAAGTTTTTAACAAGCAGTTAGAACAGCCTGTACCATTAATATATGCACTTGATATTTGACATGCCGTTGCATCTAGAGGAGTGCACACTGATTCCATGTCCCGGTCTTGGCCCTGGCCCTTTAGTCGTGCATGAGAGATCATGTAAAGTTGTACAGTTTGTATCAGTAGTCCTATAGCCACTTGATATATTACATGAAGTTGTGTCTTGAGGAGTACATACAGATTCCATGCCCAGATGTTGACCCTGGCCCTTTAGTCATCCATGAACGATCACGTTAAGTTTGTTCAGGATGTAGTTAGAAAAACCTGTACCAGTATTCGTAGGCATTTGATATTTGCCATATAGTTGTATCTTTAAGAATATATACCAATTCAATGCTAAGATGGTAGTCCCGGCACCTTAGTCATGCATGAATGATCACATTTAATGTTGTTAGTATAGTTAAAGATTAAGATTTCATTATAATGGCTATTGCTGTAGATCAGTGTGCAGATTCAAGCGATGCAAGGGGCGGGTGAGACATATCCTGTATCCACAGTTTTATTTACAGTAAATAAATTGTCGGTCGAATCTACCGCAGCAAAAGGGAAGACTGGAAGGGAAAATAAAGAATTATAACCATGTGACACAGAAAAAAAAACAAATCAACAAAAATGAACAGGAACGCCACAAAACTAAGAGTGGATTTAAGATAACTTGGTTGAGCAAATAAATTTCAATTCGACTGAGAGATATGTTTGTCAAAATCTATCTGAATGAACACCTCATGTGAAGTTTAAGACTTTTGAAATTCGGGAAAAGAAAAAGAATATAAAAAGGTATTCGTTGTCAAGATTAGTTTTTATAGTTAACATCAGCCTCAATGAAAACTAGGTTAGAACCGACCTAAGATATCATTTGCACAGACCTAGCAAAACACCACCATTATCATAACTAGGAAACAATTGCTGTGTATTGAATGCTGGCCTATATATTTTTATAACCTTTAAAAATATACATGTGCGGTTACAACGTGAAACATTTAGTAATTTCGAAACAGGTGTAGCAGGGATTCTGCTACAGGAATGTCACGATGTGACTGAAGATGTTCAACACCTTGTGTTGCACACTGGCGATGATGCCGAAACGACAGGCGATGACAGACGACTTGTCACCGGGCCTGATATACTTCTGGACTAGGTGATCCAATGGCGGAACTAACTCATAAGCTGGTAGAGCGAGTACAAACGCTGAATTTCAGTATGGAATTTTTATTTGACTAACTTAGTTGGGTGTTGTCAGTATGAAGGCCTGACTCCAACTGAAGTATAAAACTTCAGTCAAACAAATTGCCGAATTCTTACATAACAATGATTGATTTTGAATTAACAAAGAAATTAAATATTAAGCACTTTTAGATTAACAATAATAATAGATAATTGAAAACAGATTAATGTCACTATACATGTACGAGACGAAACTGATAAAAAATGTCATTGTAGATAGAAACCTGTAAACGGATTATTGTATAAGAAATTGTCAAAGAAACTAATAAATTGATTTTAACACTTTAAGAAAACGAAATAATCCCTAGAAAAATGTCTAACACAATGTGGGGTTGTCGGACAGATTCGCGTAATTGAATAAAGAGAATACAATACAACAATTAATTAGAAAACTCAATTGTCAAAAGATAGAAACACAAAATATAAAACGATTAAAAAATGTGAAATTATAAATCCAAATGTCCGAAATTATGAAACACAAAATTCACTATTTTTTCCGCTGTCACACAGGATTGAAAGTGGTACTATGCCTCTCAAATGACTTTATTGAAAATGCTGACGTTTCAATACTAATTGTAAGAAATAACTAAAGATGAAAATTGGTTCTGTGAAAATAACGTGCGAGTTGTTCG
The DNA here is from genome assembly GCA_002080025.1 of Modiolus philippinarum. Classification (NCBI taxonomy): domain Eukaryota; kingdom Metazoa; phylum Mollusca; class Bivalvia; order Mytilida; family Modiolidae; genus Modiolus; species Modiolus philippinarum. The sequence goes on along the minus strand of MJUU01073059.1, from coordinate 15,782 downwards.
ATATTTTTTTTATCCCCTCTGAAGGCAATACACATGTAATTTCCGATGTACTTGGAAACATTAAACGTATTTTCTTCTGTGTTGTATCAGGACATTTTCATCCTTTTTTGTATTACTGTATATATGATTTTATATCTTAACGCAGTTCACCAATACGTTTTGTCTCGCCTACGACGAAAGTCGCTGAAAGTGAGACAAAGGTACGGCAGCTGCAACGACGGCGTCGTATACCTTCTTAAACATAAAAACTTTCAAAGTATATTACGTAAATGTAATATCTTTTGTCCACATGTATAGGCATGCTTTCCATCATCACATTTTTCAGGTAACATTGACCTTGTCTTCAATGTGCAATTACTTCATAAAAAATGCGACATAGTTTCACATTCAAGTGATTTCTCTGGTTTGTACTAAATAATCTATGGATGTATCTTAGTGGTTACACACCAGTGGCGAATTTAGGGGGGCGGGTGCACCCCCCCCCGTAGGTCGGAAAATATTAAAAATTCCTAGGGGTTTTTAAAAAAAATTGGGTTCCGACCCCTTTTGAAAAAAAAATATTGGTCGGCCATTCTAGGCAGAAGATCTGGATCCGCCACTGCATACCACTGTGCCACTTGTCAGTTGACCTCAACCTCATTTCAACGGTTCAGTGACTTTTATGAATTTTGCGACATAGTTTTATATTCAAGTCGATTTCTGAGGCATTGTAATGTGTAGACATACTGAATTTCGTCTATTGCTACATTTAGCCGATTATATGCCAGTCAGATACCTTTCATGTATCCTTGTCCTCAATTTCATGGTTCATTGACTTTAAACACATCTTTATTTTAATACTTATTCTACTGTAGCTATAACACTAGAAGCATTATATTTTGATCTTTTACTATATCTAGAACACAAGGGAGAATCATATCTGTCCTATTTCCATATATATGTCAGTGCGTTCCAGTCTGACACCTGTGATGTAGCCTTGACCTCAATTTCATGGTTCGTTGACTTTGAGCGCTTCTTTACTTTAATACTTATTGAACACCTAGATGTATCATACGTGGTCTATTGCTACATATAGCCCGGGGCATGTTAAACTGGACTTGGTTTTCTGTAACTATAACACCTAGAGGCATTATATTTGGTCCATTACTACATCAAAGTGGGTGCATGCCAGTCTGTCACCTGTTATGCATTTCATGGTTCATTGACTTTGAACGGTTCTTTACTTAAAACTTATCTCTCTATTGCTAGAACACCTAGAGGCACCATACGTGGTCTATTGGTATATATAGACAGGGGCATGCCAGTCTGACACCTGTCATGAAGCCTTGAACTCAATTTCACGATTCGAAGACTGTAGCTTGTACATATAGAGGCACAATATTTGGTCTATTGCAACATCTACTTTGATGCACACCAGTCTGACACCTGTCACGTAGCACTGACCTTAATTTCATGGTTCATTGACTTCGATCAGTTTTTAACTTTGATATTGTAACGAAAACCTGGTTCAGTGTGGATGAAGAGGTCTTTATGTTACTAGAAACGGGATCCGTAACCACGAATGAAGTGATTTAACAATAGAATCGTACTTTCCAATATTTTAATTACAATATAATTCACTTTATAATTCCTAGTAACTATGAAACTAATCTGCAGATTGACAATCATGGTTAAAATTGTGGTTAAATATTGTGGTTATCTGTGGTTGAAGTCTGGTATTCAAACATCTGTTAACTACTGATAAGTAACCATGAACTGTAGTAAACTGTTTAACCATAAATCGTGGTAAACAGTATCTATTTTATCATTAATAGCATTGGTTACCTATAGGAGAAATGGTTAATTACCAACCTTTACCATATTCTCTGGTTAAGTCTACCTATATAACACTTGTAACCAAACTTTATGGTTGAGTACAAATACATAAGTATATATAACAACCATTTTATTTATGGCATACTTCATGGTTTTAACCATTGAGATGTTTAAATGGCTATTCTGTAAGGTTACAGAATAACAAAGAATACAAGTTGAGAGCTCTATTCAACAGTGCATTGTTCCGGTAAATCACATGACTTTCACTGGAGTGTGATTTCATACATGTATGCACACATCTATTATAATTATTGCCATACACAACATAAAATACTCCAGTATTGTTAGGTAATCCAACAAAATTTTTCCTTTGTTGATAGATGAACTGAAGCATTACATTCAAACAATACCTATTGTATAAGTGTGAATCTGACTTGTGTCACTGTTTTCAATCACCTTGATTAAATTACCTAAGGAAAAAATCTCCTTCCTTGGTCCAAAATTTAATTCTAAATGATTTCTCAATAATGATTAAATAATGAAATAATAAAAGACAGTAGATTGACCATTAGGGAAATTAAGTTCCCATTTTTCCCTGAAATTGTATGTACCTTGTTCTTTTAGTTATGAACATTTTTAAGAGATTATTTTCTGCATTTATTTGAAGAGAATAGTTTACCTGAAAAAATAATGGATCTTTTCTTTGATATACATGTACATAAGATACTTTGAAATAATAATAATTAAAGTGCTTTCATACAATCCCTAATTATGAAATTTTTTCCAAAAACCCAAATGATAATAAATTGACTTAACTCTCAAAATGAGGAGGTGCAAATATGTGTTCAAAATAACTTGGAAATATTCGACCAGGGAACACTTTATTACAGAATGTAAGAATGACAAAATTCAGTTCACAACCCTACCCCAGCCCCCCTTAACAGTGGCGGATTCAAGGGCCCAGGTCAACTGGGCCTCCCATTAAGTTGGAAAATATTCAAAATTCCTAGGGGGTTGTTGGAAAATTGGGTTCTGGCCCTCCCTTTTTGAAAAATTATGGGTCCCCCCGCCTCTTAAGAAAAGCAGGCAGAAACTGCTCAAGTACCAGTACTCCCAAAGATGAGGGTTCAAGGCTTTTTTGTCATATGCAGCTCTTAAGTGGGATTTACTTCATATTTTCTCGATTTTGAGGGTACATGAACTTAAATCATTTAAAAAATACAACATAAGATATCACATATGTATAAAAAGCATTCTGGATTATCACCCCGGATCCAGCCCCCTTCATAATTTTGTTTTTGATTTTGGGGTCATTTAATGTACACGTAATTTTCTGCAAAATTTATAGCATTTTTACAATTAAAAACTAATAAGAGAATTCAAACTTGCTCCAGCATGGGGAGATATACATGTATAGCCTCTAGTTCAAATCAAACACTATAAGGATGGAATTGTGGTTAAAGACAATGTACAATAATATGATGCAAATTCTCTAACAGACATATCCAATTCTGCCTGACGGAAGGACAAATCAGGAAAAAAAATTCAGTCGGTCTGGCAGAATTTTCAGCTAACGGGGCCGAATGTCAGGTAAAAAATTGACATCTGCTCTATGGGCTGAAACAGTAGGTCCTGTGAATTTATTCTCGGTCTGGCAACTTTTGCTTTTTTGCCTGACCTAATGCCCTGCTAGCCTTCTAAACTTTTCAATTTGTCTGCTCTAAAGAACCAACTGTGAACATTTCGCACCAGTTAAGTCAGTATTTCTGACATTATAAAAAACCAGAAGATGACAGGTTGCAACAAAAAACAATAAGCTGAAAAAGGTGGAATATATACAATAAAAATTCATAATATATTAATTTCAGGAAAAAAGGGAACTATTTCCCTAATGGTCAATCGACTGTCTTTTATTATTTCATTATTTAATCATTATTGAGAAATCATTTAGAATTAAATTCTGGACCAAGGAAGGGGATTTTTTCCTTAGGTAATTTAATCAAGGTGATTGAAAATAGTGACACAAGTCAGATTCACACTTATACAATAGGTATTGTTTGAATGTAATGCTTCAGTTCATCTATCAACAAAGGAAAAATTTTGTTGGAATACCTAACAATACTGGGGTATTTTATGTTGTGTATGGCAATAATAGTGAGCTATTTAGAACATAATTATACATGTACATAATTAAAGTCAAACTTACAGAATTAGACAAATTATAAAAATCTTTGTTCGTGACAATATTTATTTCACTATAACTGGAACACTAAGATGGATTATATTTGTTCTTTTGATACATCTAGGTGAGCACATACCTGTCGCACACCTGTCATGTAGTTCACCTCTAGTTGAAGACCCTCAGGCGACATCAAGATGTAGCCAGGAATAAAAGCCCTGTCCTTGATAAACTGGAGTTTTCTATGTATCGTGTGCGTTTTTGTCATATGAACATTCACTCCATATTCTTTCATTTTTCCTATTGACCTCAATTTCATCGTCCATTGACTTTGAATATCCTTTTTTACTTCAATACTCATTTCTCTGTTACCAGAACACTTACATGCATCATATTTGATTGATTGCTATATATAGGTTGATGATTTATACTTCCTAATTGTGAAAGTTCCCTTTCTTAGCAGCAATATACCTAGCCCCAAGAATATGGAGTCTATATTTCACAGTAAATTCGTTACTGTAGAGCTTGCAGTTCATACAGTGACTTTGTGGAACGAGCAAAAGCACTGTCACAAAAACTACTGAGTCAGGGAAATGTTTTTAGCCGAATTGCAACGAAGTTGAACTCGGCTATTGGTTTGGTGTTGCGGGCGGGCTGGCGTGCTTGCGGGCGGGCGGGCGTTCGTCAAACATTGGTTTCCAGATGATAACTCAAACAGTTTACATCCAATTGAAATGAAACTTGGATATGTTGTTGGATATCAGGAGGGGAGGAACAATTTTGGAGAAAGTAGGTCAAAGGTCACAGTGACCGAAAATAGATTGAAAGTTTCAGAAAAAAATTAGTTTCCGGGTGACAACTCGAAAAGTTTACAACCAATTGAGATGAAACTTGGTTATGTTGTTGGCTATCAGGAGGGGAGGAACTGTATTGGTTCTGGAGAAAGTAGGTCAAAGGTCAAGGTCACAGTCACCGAAAATAGATTGAAAATTTCAGAAAAATTTGGTTTCCGAATAATAACTTGGAAAGTTCAGATTAAATTAAAATGAAACTTGGAGTAGGAGTGGAGGAACCCTATTGATTTTGAAGAAAGGAAGGTAACCTTAACACTTGGCATTCAAAATTGAACTAAAGGCAAGTAGAAATACTGGGAGGTCGACGCAAAATGTCCACACAGCGATTTATTTCTCTCTAAACACCTACACAAATGTTCATTCTCTGACAACCCTCCTTCCAGTATCTAACAAAAACGAAAAAACAACAACAACAAAAAAAAAAACAACAACAATAAAAAAAACAGATTATGGAGAAAGTAAGACTATACAGCCTGAAAAAAATCATCAAATAGATACTGTTCAAATAACAGTTTAATCCCCTACCTAGGATAGCCGAAGGGATCTTCAGGTTTACTCTGTCAGTCCGGCATAAGTTTTCTGCACTCTTCTCCTAAACACTTGCGGATATAAAACTGAAATTTTGTATGCAAGTCTACCGTAATGTAATACCCAATTTAAGCTAGTTTCGCTCCACCAATTAGTGACTCTTTGACTAGAAAATATCACAGTAATAAACTGTATTTGTAATGTCTTTGTCATGTTGTCTCCATATGTATTAGCTTTGATAGCTAGGCAACACGCCTTTCCCGTTGTGTGTGGGAACGTTTGCGTAATGGACCTACTCACATTTAATGACGATACTCCCGGAGTTCTGATTAATGTGATTTTCATTACTTCATGATAACATCTCGTTATTGACAAACTTACTTAATCTTTGAAAAGGGACAAGAAGCTGCAATATTTAGGAAAAAACGGTTACATACTCATGGATACATGTTGGTAGAGAAATGGGGGGCTGCACTTTCAAATCTAAAAATCGAAAAAAGGTCAACATGAATTATTCAATTTCTTTCTTATCAGGTGTTTTTTTCTCTGATAGTGAACATTTCTTTTCTAGAAAGTCTTTGAACAATTCACGGTCACTTTGTATGCCAAAAGAAATCGGTGTCTTTAATTATTCAAATATCTTATATCTTATTTCTTTGAATCTGTAAATCATATTTCTGCAAGAACTTTTTGTGAAACCCGTTTAGGATATTTTTCAAGATGCAATAACTGCAATTGGATTTGGCATTTATATACTCTTTGAGAAAATTATAAAATGCAATTAACAAAAACACCATTTGGGAACCAAAATTAGGGAAAAAATGTAATAATTTTGAGAAATTTGTATTATTTGGAAATATATCTCATAGGAGAATTCCTAGAAGCCATAACTTATTAAATTTGGGCTATCAAACGATGCTAAAGTTGAAAGTTAGTGACATTAAGAGATAAATCCAATTTTAAATAAAATTGCAATGATTTTCAAACGTGGAAACACGGGGTTTGCCATCTTTTGGCATTTATGGGCTAGGAGACTGTTCTGATGATTAATGTGAAGCACCGAAAAATAATGGCTGCAGGTAAATAAATACATGCACTTTTGACAGCTTGTATATATTTTTATTACATACTTAGTAGAAATAAAAGCGTTTTTGCATGATCAATATCACCGGAAGTAAACTGTCCATATTTTCACACCCCAGGAAAGTAAAAGGTTATTTTATGCTCCCCGTGCATCTCAGACAAAATAAACGACTTCCGGTCCATATTGGCCTGGGCAAATAAACGACTTCTGGTCCATATCGGCCTGGCATTTCTAAACGTCGGAAGTATGTAATAAAAAGTTTAATACATGTGCATTTCCATATTGACCTGATTATCATCCCTCGACCGATATTGTCCCTCGACTTCGTCTCGGGCCAATATGGGTGTCGCGGGATGATAACCAGGCCAATATTGAAATGCCCATGTATTAATCTGTATTTATCAAGATAAATAAGTAGGACATGTTCCATTTGTCAACAGAAATATCGAAATATATACAGATTAATACATGGGCATTTCCATATTGGCCTGGTTATCATCCCGAGACACCCATATTGGCCCGAGACGAAGTCGAGGGAAAATATGGGTCGAGGGATGATAATCAGGTCAATATGGAAATGCACATGTATTAAACTTTTTATTATCAATGAAGGGATATGGAGTAAATGCAAATGAGACAAAGTCTCTACAAATACATGGTAAATAAGCAATGGAACAACGCTTTTATTGTTGTTCTTCATCTTCATTAAACTTTTTATTACATACTTCCGACGTTTAGAAATGCCAGGCTGATATGGACCGGAAGTCGTTTATTTGCCCAGGCCAATATGGACCGGAAGTCGTTTATTTTGTCTGAGATGCACGAGGAGCATAAAATAACCTATTATTTTCCCGGGGTGTGAAAATATGGACAGTTTACTTCCGGTCATATTGATCATGCAAAAACGCTTTTATTTCTACTAAGTATGTAATAAAGAGTAATATTGACATGTGAGTTGTTGAAATGGGTCAATATTAAAATCTTAAAACGGAAAGTAACATTGAACAAAGATTTATCTCAATTTAAATCTTGAGAGCTGTTTCGCAACACTCATGTTGTCAACAGAAATAGCTGTTATAGTGTACAATTACAGTCTGTGTATGAAGTCAATACACACGTACGATGTTATACCCTGCCTCTAGTAAATTTCTGAGACGTCGATTGGTCAAACGACGTCACGTGCCGACCGTGTATATTCCATATCGAGTGACTGATTAATATACCGTCAGTGACCGCCATTACCCGGCGTCACTGTACGTTTTTAAATAGGTTTNCAGTTTACTTCCGGTCATATTGATCATGCAAAAACGCTTTTATTTCTACTAAGTATGTAATAAAGAGTAATATTGACATGTGAGTTGTTGAAATGGGTCAATATTAAAATCTTAAAACGGAAAGTGACATTGAACAAAGATTTATCTCAATTTAAATCTTGAGAGCTGTTTCGCAACACTCATGTTGTCAACAGAAATAGCTGTTATAGTATACAATTACAGTCTGTGTATGAAGTCAATACACACGTACGATGTTATATCGACCTGGGAAAAGTATATCATCAGAGGTCGATATGCTTTTGCATGTCGATATATCATCGTATCGACCTCATTCACAGACTACAATAGTAATATTATTAATTGACATTAACACTGAAAAGGACATTTTTATTTTTATATTTTTATTTATTTATTTTTTTATTTTTTTATTTTTTTTTTGCATAAATCATCAAATTCAAGATAAAGGTAAAATATTGTACATGTAATTGGTTCTTGAAAAATACATAAAATGAATTAAACAAGATTATAAACATTCATAGAAACATGCGATATGCATTTCTATTTTTAGTAACATGCGATATAACTTTTTTATAATACTGTTTTCTAGTCAATACAGTAAAAAATACGATATCAGCTTAATAATAATATAGTATTATTAAATGGGTGTTTTGATATTGATCCTATATTATGTCCAAGTACAGTCGTATTGGGTCGAGTATAGCTGTATTGGCCCGAGGCAACGCCGAGGGCCAATACAGCTGTACGAGACCCAATACGACTGTACGAGGACATAATATAGGATCAATATCAAAACACCCATTTTATGATACTTTTATTAACCAATCTACTGACACCTGCTGTACATGAACCTAATACAACAATACAGGTTGTACGAGATCAGGTACCACAATACTGAACGAGGACCGGATCCATATCAAAAATCCAATTACAAATACAATGTACCTCTGTTACCAAATGCCCTGACAAAAGCTGAATATGCTTTATGAAATATGAACTCTGCATCAGAACTTGTTGAAGTAAGCTGTATTAAAACATATAAAATTCAACTTTGAATAACTTTAATCCAATTAAACTTTTAACATGTTAAAAAGTCAAATTGTACTGAAAAATCTTTCAAACAGCAAGTTAAAGTCTATCAAAAATGACAAATGAAGTTTTAATTCTTGGCAAATTTATCAGACATTCTTGCGGGAATATGAAATGCAACACCATTATCGGGTTTTCGTGTCTGTTTGTTGTTGTCGTCTGCGTCCATTTTGTGTCTAATTATATCCGAGAAATTACCTATAGCCTGTTTCGAAATAGAAAATATAAAAATTCCTATAGTCTGTTCCATTTAAGATAATTTTCGTAGTTTCGTCGTGCTTGGGAATTTCCGAAGCGGTACCAAATTGGCCATTTTGTTTTTTTACGAAAATTACCTGTTTTAAAGCTGTATTAAGCTCGTTTTTCTGTATTAGACCTGTATAAATGACCAGTTGTAGAAATGTATCAACTAGACAATTTTTACTGTATTTCAATATATTGGTTAATAATCATATATATCTCTCGGTTGTAAATGACAAAATTCCGAAGTTACAGCGAATTAAGTTTCTGTATATGCATATATAAAAAATGAGATTAAGTGAGATAGGGATGTAGTTTCTGGAGGCAGCTCCAACGGTTGAAAACTGTTAAGAATTGTGATGCTCATGTTAGTTGAATTTAATTTCAATTTAATGCAACTCAGATCCACACTTTGTTAGGAGGTCATACATGAGCAATCACATTAAACATTTTCAAGCAGTTAATACAGCGTGAACCCTTGTTACTTAATGTGCAAATAACTAAATACCGAAGTTACTGTGAATTAATTTTCTGCATATGCGCATTTCGACAACTTATGTCTCTTCAGTGCAGATAAAATCTAAACTTTGGGAAGACCATTATTGTATCGATGTTTATACATTCTAACTCCACACATGTACCCATATGCTTGTAAAATTTCTCTCAGTAATACATGAACAATCACTCTTCAGTTTTCTTGGTAGCAGTTCAGACAACCTAAACTATGATGTAGTCACATGACATGCAGTAAAATCTATATGAAACATTTCAGTTCCTCAACCCGCTCTTGGTACTCAGTCATGAATTGATCAGCGATCACAAAATTTCTAAAGCCGTATATTTTGGAGGTAGATGCACATCTGATTTCACGCTCAAATGACGATCCTGACATACAATCTCGCATAAATTGACATTTTTTAAGCATTTACAACCAGTTTTTACATCCCGTAAAAGTACTTCAAAATTTGTGTAATCCATATATGTTTCACACAGCTTAACAATCATTTAGACTTTTTTATGATTTATGTTCATACCAAAGAAAGCAAGATAAAATCGATAGGTTACTCAAGTATTGATTGCAATGAGCAGAAATCAGTGGTATTTTGAGGAAATACTCGACATAGGAAACTATAACACAAACTCCCTGAAATTACGCAACCCAGTATGGACATGTTTCAATAATTTACAAAACGATAGCTAACACATATTAAGATTATTTAATGTTGAATAATAGACCAAAATAAAGACACTGCTGAATGCAGATATATCGAGCCATGTTGATACTTTTTGATTTTGATGAAAACCATTTTGTTGTACTTGGTTTAGACATTATCAAAAAACATAACGTCATTTCAGAAATAGGGGTAATAACAAAATTACCGAACAGAGTTGTCAGGAGTCAAAGTGCATGAGACAGCAGGACATGGAAAGAAGCAGAATAAATCAAATATCTACAAAAGTAAGTGAGAACCGAACCGTCAGTCTAAAACGGGCAATCCAAGGACAATGGAACGTCGGAAAAACAAAGAAACAAAGACATAATATGAGCACGGCACAGAAAAGAAGATGAAGACACACACATATACAAAAATGAACAACACGGACCCAATAAAAAACCATGGTTGAGATCAGGTGTACCGGTAGAGTAAGCATCTCTTGCCTCTTATAAGACACCTGCCGTGTTGAACATGTCAACTCCGGTAGTAAAGTCAAATCCGATAGAGGAAAAACAAACTTTAGTGGCAAAGAGAAAGATCTGTTGTCATATGTGAAACATAGCGGTCCACAAGATCGTGATGTAGACCGTAAAACTTCTGTAGTGATTTTACAAAATCGGGTTCGGCATATCAAAAATGATATAAATACATTGCCAAGGCAAAAATTTTCTCACCGTCATGATACAGTATCTTTAAAGTGTGTCTTCGATGTTTGATGTGTTCTAAATCAAGAATGTGCAGAAAGAATGTAGCTGTATGAAATGGAAAACTTTGTAATAGAAATGTTTATGAAATCCTCAATCATCGATTGAAAATTACAAACAAAACCATTACTTCCTTCGGCAATTAAAGGTTTTAATGGGCTTTCCCGCTATAAAAATTTCAGCGAATAAATATTTTTAACGGAAAGTGAAATAAAAAAAGAAGTTACTTGATTACCAGGTGTTTGCTTCCCTGGCAGTGCAGATTCGTTTTCTGGAAAATCTTTGAATAAATTCTGTGATTTTTTCCGTGTGAAGGAGAAGTGCCAAAAGTATTGGGCCACTCTAACCTTTCATATAAATATACCTATACCTATTGTCGTTCATACAAATCACATCTCTTCTTTTTTGTTATTCCGGTCAGGGATGCCTTTGGGAACAAAATTAGGTGGTTAAGGTCAGATTAAAAAAAAATGTTTGGTTTCAAATAAATACCATGGGGACGGAGCTTGTACTCTACTATTTACAGAAGGCTGCAGAATCAAAGGAGGAACTAATTATCTGATTTCTTCCTGATAGAAACAATTAAGATTAAGTAAATCGAAGCTTAGAATCAGGTTACAACCGTAGAGAAATCGGGTTTGGAAATAAAGTTATACTGAAGTGTATTTTATATAAAGTATTGGTGCTCTGGCTTCCAATTTTCATGATGTCTAGTTTATCAAAGTCTGTATTTACTAAAAAAATAATTCTCTTAGTTTAATTCTCTTTATTTAATCTTTGTTTTTGTTGAAACTTAATCAGAACTGTGGGGATACATGTGATTATAAATTAAAATATTAAAGCGCCTTGTGACCTTGCAGTTTAGACGTAATAATGTGTATCACAATGTAAATTTTGTCCCGAGTATAAGTTACTATTCCGATGAAAACAGAAACAGCACTAAAAATTAAACATGGACATCGTGGTTTAATTATTTGGATTTCCGAGATTATTTGTTAAAGTGGATATTCGCATGGTGTTTTGTTTGGAATTTCATATTTTATTTTATTGCCTCATGTAAATCGTTATTTTATTCAATAGAAAAATTTATCTAGTTTAATTAAATTCACAGTAACTTCGGTATTTTGTTATTTATCTATCATTCATTCTGTATCTACCGCTAGTTCCATCATAATTTTACATTGCGTCAAATGGTGGAGAATCGTGGCAAATTGTCAACAATTTAAGTCAATTTGTGAAGCAAGATCCGGTTTTCAAACAATGTATCAGATGAACAATTTTAGATATCTGGAATGGAACAACTTTTTTACCAGAAACACAAAAAAGGAGCGCCAAAAGGGAAGCAAATATTTACAATCCTTCACTTTTGGTGGGTGCCAATACCAATCAAAATGGCAGAGAAAATGTCGTCAACAAAAAATATTTTCAATGTAGAAATTATGTAATTTTATAAAAGAAGGTAAGCACAAATCAACAAGAGAGGTCCAGAGAGACAAACAAAGAGAGATTGCATAACTTTGTCTGAAACATTCTCGTTTTCTGCACTAGACGACATTGAATTTTCAATTGCAGCTTTAGATGGTTCAGTGAAATAAAACTTAACAATTTGATTACAATATTTCTTTGAAAAGAAATATTCAGGAATTGGAAAAAGTCATACATGATAAAATTGAACTTATACACAACATTACATAGGTAAATTGATAGTGCAATTCCACATGGAAGTATTCACTTAGGTCTATTTAAACCACGAGGAGCAAATATCAGACGGCGTGGTAACAGAGGAAGAGATTTGATTCCACAACAACTTTATCAGACACTGAGGTCAGAGTCCACTTATAGCAGGGGAGACTTGTCATGGTGTAAAATTCTTTAATTTTTTTTTCATTGTTCAGTTTGCAAAGTCTGTACTTACTTAGTTTAATTCTCTTTATTTTACTTTGTGTTGACACTAAAAAAAGAACTGTAGGGATACATGTAATTACAAATTGATTCTGTTGTAACTTAAGTTTTGCTGGGCGACAATTGGTGTAACAATTTTTACCCGAAGTATTTGTTACTTTAAAAACGGAAACAACATTAAAATATAAAAAGTTGGAGTGCCAAAATGAAATACTATACACGAACACCTTGGGGCAATTATTCGGAATTTCGAGAGTGATTTTATAAAGTGGATATCCGCATTGTGTTGTATTTCAGACTTGGATTATTTTACTATATTCTTTTTTGTGAATTGTTAGTCATTAGAACATTTATCGTATTCGGAATTATGTATTCTGTATTTACCGGTAGTTTCCGCGTAATTTCATATTTCTTCAAGTGGTGGAGAATCCGGACAAAATGTCAGCAATTTAAGTCAATTTGTGAATTTAATTTGTTGTTTTAGCTGTTTGGGTTGCTTCCGGACACTACCAGAATGGAAGGGGAGTTTTGGCGCGACATAACACCAGGTTTACCAAAATTTCTTCTGAAATGCCTGTACCATGTCAGAACTATTGCGGTCGATAATTTTCAGGTGTTTTTCAACCTACTTGTTCATTTTTCCTCTTGGACTTTGGCTCTTGATAATTCTGTTCAGTAATTTTGATAATACCCCCTTGTGAAGCAAGATCCGTGTTCAACAATGTATCAGATGAATAATTTTAAATATCGGGACTTTCATTTTCCAATAACACAGTATAGAAATGCAAAAAAAGGCGAAAACATTTCCATCCCATCACTTCTGTAACACGGCTTTCGAAAATAGGAGAAAGGTGGTTCCAAAATTTTTGGAAAGGAGAAAATTGATGAAAAGAATATGGAAATGGGAAACACAACAGGTGGGAAGTGGGAAAAATCATTGGCGATTTTTGGGG
>MJUU01073058.1:50649-79344 GCA_002080025.1 Modiolus philippinarum | reverse complement strand
GTAGATACGATGTAAATATTCTTTAAATTTTGGGTTATTAAGAGAAAGTACATCGTCTATATATCTGAAGCTGAAATTAAAAGTCTGGGCTAGCTGTTTTTGTTTCTGTTGTATCAGCCCTTGTAAAAACTTTGCTTCATACGAAAAAAGGAAAAGGTCAGCTAAAAGTGGCGCACAATTTGTTCCCATAGGAATCCCTATTGTCTGTTGAAAAACACGGCCTCCACATTCAACAAAAATGTTGTCGATCAAAAATTCAAGCATCTTAATCACGTCATTTTCACTGTATTTCTTGTTTGACTCAGTGTGGTTCTTTACAAAATATGTTTTATCTTTTCCTATTACCAGATAGGAATACCTGCGTTCTCCGGTTTTTGTACAGAAACATTGATGTATCAGATCGGAAATTACTGTTTTAAGTTTATTATGGGGAAGAGTTGTATAAAGGGTAGAAAAATCAAAAGTTTGAATGCTATTGCAGTATGCGAGACTGTTTGAGGAGAGCTGTTCAAGGAGATCTTTGGAATTTTTAAGAATCCACATCTGATTCACGCCGCTCGTGGAATAGGCTTTTTCGCAGTAGCTTTTTAGACCATCTCTAACTGCAGTCAGTAAAGTGGTAAGGAGTTTGGATAGGGGCTTAGTGGTGCATCTGGCAGATCCTGCAATGAATCTCTGTTTGTAGGGATTCTTGTGAAGCTTAGGCACCCAGTAAATATAAAAGGTCACTTAGAAATAGTAATCTTGACCATGTTCAAAAGAAGGCTATAATAAAATTACCGAACAGAATTGCTGAGAGCAAAAATCCGAAAGGGAAAAAAGACAAAGCAGGTGTTTAAACCCCTTAGAATTGTCAGTGATCTTCTTAGCATGTATTTACTGTATATCGGGTAATTATTGCGTCGGCTTTTGTTAGCGATTTTGGTGTAAAACAGCGAAGTGAAAAATTCGCTAAGTTCATTATTAGCGTTTTTATATCCCATCTAATGCATTTCAATGGGCAGTGAAATTTACGCTGGCTGAAATTCGCCTACGATTGTCTGCCGCCAACATAGCGAAAATTAGACACGCGAAAAAAATCCCGATATACGGTAATTAAAACTTTTTAACAAAGAAGTAGGGGTTAAGTGTGCAAAAAATCTTGATGCAGTATAAATCGAAAAAGAGAAATTCGAAAATCTTACACAACATCATAAACTTAAGGAATGACCCACCTTAATTATACCTACTTTTGTTATTTTTAAACTGCTGTAATACCGTATAACGGATTATTTTTGCCTCCGCTTTTGTTCGCAATATCAATGTAAATCAGGGCAGTCAAATTATCGCTTCGTTTACATTTTCGCAGTTTTATACTTTATACAATGCATTTGAATAGGCAGTTAAATAAACGCGGAGGCTCATTTCACGCCCGCTTGTGTACCGCGAAAACAAGAAAAATTCCTGACGTACAGTAGTATAATTAACAGATATATGACGAAAATGAAGTGCGTAAGTAACGTATATATCTGCTATAAAATGGATAACAGGACAAAATCTACAACGGCTGAAAATTACAATTACATGCTACAATCTGCCAGGTAACTATACAATAAAAACACATACAACGATAGGAACTCCGTACAGCCGGACTTGGTACTGGTAATAGCAAAGCCAGGGGTGGAATTAAACCTGTTTATTGGCACAAATAAAACCGAATACAGGTAAATTACTAACTCTATGACCATAATCTTGAAAGGAGAGAAAATGGCGATACGCAATTTTGAAAGATTGCGCAAGGGGGTTATCTCTAAATACTTTTTAGTAGTGCTTTATTAACAGTAAACCTATCCAAGAGTACAGTCAACCTCTCCAAGAGTAAATTTTAATGTGCTTTAGTGTTTTAATTAGGACTGATTCTTCAGATTTCGTTTGGTTTTATGCATTTTATATATTTTTTGAAATTATGGATTTCCTTTGTTTGGGTTCTGGTGCTGCTGATGAGGAATAAATTTCCGAAATGGCCATACCGCTCATTAAAATTTATGCAGTTTGAGTTAACATATGTGTTTTGGTCTCTTAGAAAAAAGAAGGGAAAAGGGGAATGTGTCAAAGAGACCACGATTTACTCCATATCCTTTCGTAAAATATTTAATACAGGAGTTTGTCTTTAATTGCAGTGTGGACTTGGTAAAACAATTCCCTGTGGTAGAGATGCATGCTCTTTATATTTCTTAGATATGGTGTACTTGTACATGAGATAATATCGCATGTGTATACTTTGTTCAATTACTATTATCTAAATTTATGTAAATTCCAAAACCGAAGGATTCACTCCCTCCATCGTAGTTTTGTACTTAGCTATATTTGATATCACTGATTATCCGGATTTCGTTTGGTCTTATGCATTTTTTATATTTTTTGAAATTATGGATTTCCTTTGTTTGGATTCTAGTGCTGCTGATAAGGAATAAACTTCCGAAATAACCATACAATTCATTAGAATTAATGCAGTTGGAGTTAACATATGTGTTATGGTCTCGTGTTTATTTAC
Organism: Modiolus philippinarum; assembly: GCA_002080025.1. NCBI lineage: Eukaryota > Metazoa > Mollusca > Bivalvia > Mytilida > Modiolidae > Modiolus > Modiolus philippinarum. The sequence goes on along the minus strand of MJUU01073058.1, from coordinate 76,811 downwards.
TCCATATCATTTCGTAAAATATGTTGTAGGTCAGGGACAAGCAAAACCTACTGATACTAAAATTAGAGCTTTTTCTAGTTTTCCTAAAAATGAGAATACGAAACAATTGATGCGTTTTTGGGGAATTGCTGGATATATTATAGATAATTTTGTCATAAACCTCTTTTCAATCACTTTATAAATATTTTCCTTGTTCTTACTGTTTTTATGTAGTATAGCTGATGATCACCAAATGTAATTTTTCTATTTTACTTCAAGTACAATAAACTACGACATTGCTGTAAAACAATCGCAATTTCATGGTCTAGGGGTTCGAGAATGGAAGTTGATGAATTTTGTACATAGTTTATTTTATGCATTTGAAAAAAGGACAAATGACTTAAAAAATATGATTCATGTACAGAAATAATTATCCATGTTTGAATGTAAAATCCAAGGATATTGAATGCTTCTGAAAACTGGATATCATCCTTTTTTAAACTCCAGAGGTGATGGACTTGCATGAAACAATGAAGAATGCACAGAAGAAAAAAAAATAAAGCGAGAAAAACAAAATAATGAATAAAACCAGAGGCTCCCAGGAGCCTGTTTCGCTTACCTGGCTTCAGTTGCCACAATCTAGGTAACATTGTAAGTTATACAGTTGATCTTCAGTTTCTCAATTTTCGTAGCTCAAACACCTCCAATATCTTGAACTGCTTTTAAAGTCTGATCATGTTCTACTATATTTCTTTGTTTGGCTTTTTGACAAAAACGTTCTTGCTAAGGACCACTTTCGACACCAGTTTTGAAGTCGAGATGTCATTTTGAAAATGGCAGTCAACAAACAATTTTCTAAATTGGTTTTGAAGTCGCAACATCAATATCTACTTGGAAATCAAATTTCATTGAAATCGGACAATGTTGAATTTTCCCGCCTTTTTGGCGGCCATTTTAAAAAAGGCAGTCAACGAACAATTTTTAACATCAGTTTTGAAGTTACGACATCAAGACCAATTTGGAAACCAAATGTCATTGAAATCAGACAATGTTGAATTTTCCCGTCTATTTTTGGCAGCCATTTTGAAAATGGTGGTCAACGAACAATTTTCAACACCAGTTTTGAAGTCGCAACATCAATACCTATTTGGGAACCAAATTTCATTGAAATCGGACAATGTTGAATTTTCCCACCTTTTTTGGCGGCCATTTTGAAAATGGCGGTCAACAAACAATTTTCAACACCCGATTTGAACTCGCAACATCAAGATCTATTTGGAAACCAAATTTCATTGAAATCGGACAATGTTGAATTTTCCCGCCTTTTTTGGCGGCCATTTTGAAAATGGCGGTCAAGGAACAATTTTCAACATCAGTTTTGAAGTCGTCACAGCATGGCAAACATTTCATCAATTTGCACTTAACCTTCATCTTCTATAGTTTTGGAAATAATAGCTGAAAAATACGAAAATTTTAGAAATTCGGTGAAAAAAGGGCAATAACTCCTACAAGGGTTTATGGATTTATGGATTTTCTTCAAAATTTCAGTATATCTTGATATGCTGAACATTTTTGCAATTACACTTGACCTTTATCTGTTACACTTTTTGAAATAAAAAATAAAAAATGCAAAAATTTTGAAAATTTAACGGAAAAAGGGCTAGATGGGTTTCAGATTTTCTTCAAAATTGCACAGTGGATAGATCTCATCATGCTGATCATTTTTACTCCATGTCAGATTTTTGATATCTGTAACGGTTTTCGAGTTATTGGCCAAAACCTGCAATTTACCCCTATGTTCTATTTTTAGCAATGGCGGCATGTTGTTCGACAGAGGGACAAACTGAACATCAGTTTGAGAAGCCATACCCTGATGATGATTCAGGCCAAGTTTGGTTACATTTGGGCCAGTGGTTTCAGAGAAGAAGATTTTTGAAATTGTTGACAGACAGACAGACAGACGGACAGACAGACGGACGACGGACGCATAGTGATGGCAAAAGCTCACATGGCCTTTTAGGCCAGGTGAGCTAAAAAACGAACAAACAGAAAAAAAGCCGCGATTTAATTAATTCACAAAGTGGAAAACTGACTTTCCGTATTTCAAGAGGTCATTTTTACATTTTGACTTTCTTTATTTCATGCGCTGTCACTCCAGAAAAAAACATACTTATGCCTACTTTTACTGACACGATGCATTTATAAGTTGGTACAATTATAGAGAAGGGGAGGGGTTGATTTGTTTTGCAAAATACATTTGATACATTAATCAAAATGTTAGAATTTTTGATCGACAATATTTTTGTCGAATTTGGAGGTCGTGTATTCCAACAGACATTAGGGATTCCTATGGGAACAAACTGTGACATTTTCCTTTACTCGTACGAGGCCAAGTTTTTACAAGGGCTTATTCAAAGAAAACAAAAACATTTAGCCCAGTCCTTGAATTTCAGCATCCGCTACATAGACGATGTACTTTCTCTTAATAATCCTAAATTTAAGGAGTATTTAGATAAGATGTATCCAAATGAGCTGAAATTAAAGAAACAACTGAAACACCTACTTCGGCTTCGTACCTAGATCTTTTATTGTATATTGACGAAGGTGGACGTTTGAAATCTAAGCTATATGACAAGCGTGATGATTTTAATTTCCCCATTGTGAACTTCCCCTTTCTTAGCAGCAATATACCTACCTCTCCAGCCTATGGAGTGTACATTTCACAGTTGATTCGTTACTGTCGAGCATGTAGTTTGTACAGTGATTTTTTGAACAGAGCAAAACACTGTCCCAAAAGCTGCTTAGTCAGGAATTTGTTCAACCTTTGTTTATTTCATCCCTCAAGAAATTCTATGGCCGTCACCATAGCATCATTGAAAGATATGACGTGTCAGTATTGCAAATGAAAGTGGACATTTTCAGCTAGATTCACGTCTTCCAGGATTTGACTACCGACTTTGACATTTTCCCGGATTGAATCACTCACAGTGTGACGGGTGCTCTTAACAGAGCAGGACATGTTACCGTTCCGGAGCACCTGATGTCACTCTCAGTTTGACTGAAGTTTACACTGTGAGTGCCTTTGTTCTGAATGTTGTAATTTCTGTTTCTGTGCTTTGTATCTGTCTAACGTTATTGTTTTTGCGTCTAACGTCTTTGTTTTCTGTGTTCTCGTTTTTTCCCTGTCTTTGGACTTCAATTTTTGTGAATTTCACTCCTTTTTCCGTTCGGTATTCTACAGTCGTTGTTTGATAAATATTTGCCAATGGTTAAAAAGTAGTCTGAAAAATTGAATAAATTCTAGACAGAATTATAAATTGGTAAACTTTTCAAAGAAAAACAATTTAACTTCAGCAGAATGGAAAAAGTCTGCAATGAAGGGTTTGCTCTGAACAAAATAAGTTAGAAAACAATAATTCTATTTTTTAAAATTTGAGAAAAAAACCTACCAAAACCTTCTTTTTTCTTTTTCAGTTCACTTTCCTGTTCTTTTAAGATATGACAGTAGTAGATGCTGTTCTTTTAAGATATGAGAGTAGTAGATGCTTCGATTGAAGTCTTTAGGGGAATTTATCACTTATTTCAATTTCATATAACAGTGTAAACTATTTTTATACATTTCCCTTCAAAGAATTGATAAAAATCATTACAAAAATGCATAACAAATGTCATTTTTTATAATGCAAAAGTGTATACATGTATTAACAAAAAGGTGAAATCAAGTTTAAAATGTAGCCGAATGCAATTTAAAAAGCAATATATTTTTAACTGTGTTTTGAATTTACAAACATCTCCAGTACCATATTCATAGAGTTAGGTGCATATAAATATATTACAAAACATTGGAATATGGTAAAGACATCATGAAGCTCAATAAGTAGATGGTAATGGTTTGATTCTACAATTAAATGGAAAAAGACAGATCATACAAAGGTACATAGTTTTTTTACGTATTTGTTTATTACAGTTCTTTGAAATCAGATGAGAAAAATAATAAGGGAAGGGCATTAACATAGGGTCGAAAGTTTATGTTCATTATCTCTACATTAGATTTATAGCAAAATATATATTTAATTTTATTAAATTACGATTTTTATTGCGAGCGCATGTCCTTTTCTTTCGTCTATATCCATCAATGATATGAAAGACCGGATATGAACTAATGTACGCAAGATCATTCACACAGCCTTCAATTACACCAAGTTTAGTATTTTTTATCGACGAAAATAAAAACCAAAACAAAAAACAAACAAACAAACAAACAATCAAAAAGAGTACAGCCTTTACACAAAATAATTTTCAAATACCTTATCTGCATTGAACAGACAGAAGTGTTTCGAAATGGCAACTTCGGTATTCTTTATTTCATACACTAATTGGGTATGTAAGTCTCGTCATGTGACTCACGAGAATCCACGATAAACAGGCAATTCGAAAACGTTTCCCGCCAACACATGACGTCTGAGGACTATGACGTTCAATTTTTTGTTTGAAACGTCATATATCTTTGTTTAAAATGTAACTTCCGGGTACACTTTTTGATCCCGGAAGTCCCAAAATTTTACGAGACTTACAGGCCTTATTGAAGAAGTCGTATATTTTTTCTTCAACTTCTTGATAAGTGTACAACTATCATAAAACTGACCCAACCCTTTTTACTTTCTGTTTTCGTTTTTTAGATACCAAAACAAATCACCGAAGTTACCGTTAATTCAGTTTCTGCATATGCGCATTCGGACTACTTATGTCTCTTCAGTGCAAACAAATATGGAAAAGAAAGGAAATGGGGTAAATGTCAAGGAGACAACATCCCATCTCCAGGTTAAAACGACCCAAAACAAAGGCTAAAACGACCCGAAACAAAGCATCTAGGGATCACCGTACGGTCTTCAACACAGTAAAGAACCTCACACTATATAGAAAGCCCTAAATGGCCCCTCAAAAGGTAAAAAAAGTAAATAAATCAATGAAAACAAACCATATCCAACAACCTGAATTTCAAGTTTTCAATTTCAACCAAAATTTCATAAGAAGGCAACAACAAGCCAATGACCAACATATTCCTGAATTGGGACAGGCGCAAAAATTGCGGTGGGGTTAAACTCGTTTTCTTGGATCCAAACTCTCCCCCTATGTGTGGTGAATGGCTAAAAAATAAATACACAAAAAAGACTCGCAGTAAAAATCAAACTAGAAAAAAGTCCAACTCATCAAGACGATTGCCTTTACAATGAAGTACATAAAACATGAAGACAATACATACGGGTACTGTCCTGACAAATGCTCGCAGTTACTGGCAGCTAGCTAAGGACATAATTTCTGTTGAATCTGATATCAACCCTTCTTACATATGAAACTCCAATTAAAATACTTCTAAATAGATTTTGTATAAGAACATCATCAATTATAAAAGAAAAACATGAGATTGTGCAATGCCAAATACTGCCAATATGAAATTTGTTTTAATTCAGTTATGGTGAAAGCATTTAGGAGCTGATCAATATCTTTGCCAACAAAAACCAGAAGTAAAGATTTAACAACAATGCTGTATTTATATCCTTTATGAATAAGTTTGTGCAAGGGATAAATAAGTTTGGAGGGACAATTTTTGAATTTATGCGCTTTGTAAAAGATATTTCCATAGAAGCTTGGATGTGAAATGCCCTGTTGTATAAGAGCCCTGCATGTAGAACCAAATTATCTTAATAAGTCAATGTATCTATAATAAAATTTAGAGAATGTTTTTATCAATTTATGATATCTAAACCCTTGATGCAGATTTTTTCAGTTAGACAAAGATTTCGGTCGTTGAAGTCAGACACATCACTACATAGTCGTGCATATCGAACAACAGGCGCGGATCCAGGCAATTAGAAAAGGGGGTTCCGATTGAGTATAACCAAACACCGTTGCTGCTCAGCATCATTTTAATACATCTACAAATATATATTTCAACCAATTCTTGCCTTTTACGATTAGAGATTGGAATAAGCTATCACTAAACATACGTCAAACAGAATTTGCCTTTCTCAATTTTGATTGTCAGCCAAAATTAAAAAAAAAACATGCTTTTTATTACACTGGTAGTATAATTAGTGAAATATTATCAGCACGGATACGAATGAAGCGTACCTCTTTGAAGCGTTAGAATTTAAATATTTAATACTTAATATTTTAGTTGACACAAATCACACAATTTTTTGTACAATGATACTGTGTCTTATTGATAAGGAGAATGATTGATATTGTTCAATCTCCGAAACAGAAGTGCATAGCTCTTCCTACGTCAGATTATCACCTCTGCCACACCTTGTCCTCCATACTGGATTTACCACGCCCTTTTCACAGTGACGTCGTACACATCCTGACGTGTTTCACACTGTGACGTCATGAAAATCGGCCATTTTGAGAGGAATCTCTCCTTCCGGTGTGGCAGAGGTGATATCTGACGTAGGAAGAGCTATGAACCTCTGTTTCGGAGATTGGATATTGTTATGCTTGTTTTTGAACCCTGTTTGTTGTTATGTATGTTTCTTCTCTGAAATACCGGTATAATGTTTAAACCAACCTTCTCCACCAACGACCGAAGGCCAAAATGTCATTGAAGATACTGAAAACCGCTATCGTCTTTCCAGTTACACAGTAGTAAGTAAGTAAGTAAGTAAGTAAATTATTTATTTAAAGAGGGTAATCTAATTAGAACAAGTCTAATTTTCATTAGGGCCCTCTAAAATCAACATATAAAATATCAAATTCATATATCAAACACATTAACAATAGACAATAATGATATAAATACAATTTTATAAAGTTAAAGCATCATGTTTAGGATTTGCTAAAAAGTAATCAAAACAATGTTGTTTGAATACCTCTCAAGAATTTGAACATTTGATAAAAGTTGTTATTATATAGATTGCAGTGAAAGATTGAAATTTCTCAGTGAATTAAAAGTGATAATTAACTGTGAAATTATTTTCCATAATTTCACTCTAGGAATTGACGTCACAATAGACGTTGTCAACTTCGTTGTTAAGTAAACGTCTCAGCGGATTAACATCGAAAACGTAGTTCATGAAAAGAATCTTAAATTAAACCATTAAATATGCAAGAACTGATCTATATAATAAAAACAATAACTAATCCTAGATTCTGATTATCGAAAATATTCAACTCATGATCGAAAAACGCTGTAATTCACTCATGCGCTGCGCGCATTCGTGAATTACTGCGTTATTCGATCATTCGTTGAATATTTTGCGATAATCAGAATCTCGGATTAGTTATAGTATAAGTAATCTATTCCAAATTTCTACGGCAGAATAATGGAATGACCTTTTATAAAAAAATGTATTTGGTTTGGGTAGGAATTGATCACAATTTGAAGAAGAACGTAAGCATTGCGATTTAGTATCTTTCTGCATGGCGAATATTCGGGAACCATCCCATTTACAATCTTATATATCAAAATAGATTTTTGGTACTGTACTCTCTTAGTAAATGATGTCCATTTCATGGAGGAAAACATGAATTTTGATGGTGTATAAAAATCACAGTCTAGGATAATTCTTGCTGCTCTTTTTTGTAACTTTATAATTCTGTCAGACTCACGTTTAGATACACTTCCCCATACCGTGCAGCAATAGTCAGAATAAGGTAATATATAAGAGCTATAAAATAATTGTCGTACATGTGTTGGTAAATATGACTTTAACTTGCATAAGATTGATATTTTAGATTTTTTTAGATGAAAGTATTTTCAGATCATATTTACTTGTTCATTCCAGCTTAAATTTTCATCTATGTCAATACCAAGTAGTTTCTGTGCGTGAACATTTTCAATAGATACATCTTTTATCTTAATGTCAAGATCTGACAATCCTGAAAGTCTTTGTATTGAACATAATAGCATACACTTTGTTTTTTGTGAATTTATTTTCATTGAGTTGACACCATAAATCAACATCATTCAAATTTTCTTGCAACACAGAGGTAATAATTTCAACACTTTTATCATGGCAATGTAAAGTTGGGTCGTCAGCGAATAAGTCAATTTCCGACTTGTTTATATGAAGTGGTAGATCATTGATATATATTATAATAAGAGCGGTCCCAAAACTGAACCTTGTGGAACACCATATGTCATAAAAGCTGGGTTTAATTTAAGACTACCACATTGAACTTCCTGTTTTCTATGAGATAAATATGATTTTAACCAATTAATATAAGAAAGATAACAGGAACACCTACAATGGTCGTAAACCACAATCACATGCCACAATCCACCAGGGAACCGCACGAGAAAAACAATAAAATGACAAAAGACAAACATGGACAACGATAGGAACTCGGGATAGCCGGACTTGGTACCGGCACTAGCAAGAGCTAGCGGTATGGTTAAACCGGTTTTTGGGTACCCAAACCTCCCCTTTCTCTATCCCGTTTCCCTATAGTATAATAAAACATACAAATAAAACCCAATACAGGTAGACAGGTACAAGTCATCAATTTTTCTCCAACATTGTTAAATTTCAATTTTTAGGAGGATTTACGGTACGTAAATTCTTCTTATGCCGTCGCTTAATTTCTTCAGAAAAATCCAGGGTATGAATATGCACTTCGAGATCAAAAATCATTTTTTGTGGCCAAATGCATTGCCAATTTCTTATTTAACATTATTGTAAACTGCATAAGAAATATAACATATAAATGTAAGGCTTAAGCATAATTAAAATAGAATTATTGAGGGAATATTTTAGCAGTTGACATTGTGTCACGTGACAAGTTAATTATAAATAAGTTCACATATTACCGTAGTTGTAGAAGTAATAATCAATTACATGTGACCTGAATATTTGTAATGTTTCTGGATTTAAAATATGCAAAAAAAAATAAATAAATAAATAACTCATTTTTGTTTTAAGTACCCTCTTAGAGACAAAGGATGAACAATTATTCATGTTTTCATCGGTTTTTCTCGATTTTTTTTTAAAATGTCGTGCAGAATTTGACTGGAACCTCATTGGATCTCCCCTTTTCGTAGGTTGGATCCGCCGGTGTATTTCACTGTCTTTTGACATATTTTTGTTCAGATTTATAAAGTATTGGTGATACTGACAAATGATCATGTAGGGACGTATATTGATATACGGCCTTTAACTGATCAATGCAAATGCAAAAAATGTTAGCTCGAATTGAGTATAGCTTATCAATTAGTAATATGCAGAATTCAAATTCACAGCAACTTCGGTACGGCCTTTAAGTGATCAATGCAAATGCAAAAAAAAATGTCAGTTCGAATTGAGTATAGCTGTAGAATTTAAACTTATCAATTAGTAATATGCAGAATTCAAATTCACAACAACTTCGGTATTTAGTCATTAGTAAACACTGAAATTTTTTCTCTCTTTTCTACAAAAAAAATACGATTCGCATAAATTTGAAGTCTTATTAATGCAACCCAGAGGCAAAGTGAAAATTTTGTTGGTTTTTTTTTGGCCAAATTTCGACAGTTATGCGAGATGTTCCCTTATTACTTCAGAATCATAATATGGTCAAGATACGGCATTTACATGTGACTTACCTCTTTTATTCATTTTCAATAACATACCAACACATTTTTATGGAATCGCTAGATAAAAATTATATTCCCCGTATTATCATCTATTTATGTCCATGCTTACTTATATTAACTAAACAGAACATACGTCATTTCTTTAGCACTAACATTGCAGTTCAATTGGAAACCTTTTATATTCCCCGTATTATCAATGATATTTGTCGATGTGCTATAATCAACCAGTTGGACCGACACTCTTTCAACGGTAAAGAATATAGCCTTGCAATAAATTAGCGCACTAACTAAACCACTACCAAGAGATGTGCGTTTGTCATACCCATTTGCTAGACGCAAAAATATATGAGGCTTTCCACAATGAGAAAACACTAATATCTAATAGTACATTGGAGACGGACCCTAGCACTAGTTGCATTGGCTTGAGCAGAATTCACTTGATGGACGTCGAACAACGCTACGTCCATGTTTGTCAACAGCAATGGATGCGGGATCAGACATAAGATATCAGGCAAAGTACTCTAAAAACACTGTCATCCGTTGCCCGAAAGAGGGGCCAAAAGACAATTCGAAAAACACACGACCATGACCTCAGGATAGTCATCGAGTTGGTTGCAAGATGACTTGGCAAATAAAATGGGGAGATGAGTGCATTATACCTACAGATGGTGAAAATAGTTATGAAAGCCAAAATGAAAAATTTTGAAAATTTTAACTGAAGAAAACAAGAGAGCATACAACTCAATCAATGGAGATCTTCATAAGAACTCCACACTTCAAGAAAAAATAATGGATATTGTCAACGACTGAATGTACAGGAGACAAAATTCCTACAGATACATGGTAAAATTAGCGACAACGCTTTATTGTTCTTCATCTTCTATACTTTCAACATTTTCTATTTAGTCTTTTGTTGCCCGTAAATAATTTTACGATTATCTTTTTTCGAAATTAAAGCGTAAATCCGACTAAACAGTACTTCAGTACTTTGATTCTAAGAGTAAAGTATGATTTACAAGATCAAATGCTTTACTGAAATCTACAAATATACTTCCAATAATTTCACCAGTGTCCATGCATTTCAACCACCCATCATTAAGTTTAGTTAGAGCTGTTTTGCAAGAATGACCATGTCTAAAACCTGACTGTGACACATGTAATAATTTGTTATTATTTAAAAATGTATACAGCTGAGAACTTCCGTGTTTCTCAAAAATGTTTGATATAGTACAAAGGACGGAGATTGGGCGATAACTCGAAGGAGTATCTGTTGCTCCTCCTTTATGTAAAGCTGTAACTCTTGCAAATTTCAGTTTACTTTGGAAATGACCACATATTATACTTTTATTAATTAAAAACGTAATTGAAGGAGATATAACTTCAGCGCTAAGTTTTAGAATTTTCGGTCCAATTCCATCTATACCTGTTGATTTTCTGACATTTAACTTTTTTAAATGAGAATAGACTTCACTCACAGATATGAACTTTAAATCAAGACTTCTGGTTTTTAGTTTTTCATGTGTATATTGCTGTAGTATAGTGAAACTCAGAACTGAAATCAAGTTTTTCTGCAATTGATGAAAAATGGGTATTCAAAATATTCACAATTTCTTGTGGTTCGTTAACTGTTTCGTTTTCAAAAGAATGACTGGTGAAACGGCGAGAGAATGCACGATTTCGTTATTCCTTGGGTATATGTAAGAATAATGTTACCAGAATTAAAAAAGCAATTTAAAAAAAAAGGTATAAAATCTTCTGGACGAAAACGTAGAAAACCGTTAACAATTCGTTTGATTCGGTGCTCGTGCGGTAGGATTCCGCTGTATGTTCGGACCTAAACATAAAACCTACCGTGCATTCCCCGAAAAGTTTGCGCGGTATATGTCCGTTCCAAGTCATGTTCAAAATTTTTCACCGTACAAAACGGACATGACCGTACGTGTACCGTATTCATCAGATAAAGAACTGACGATATGAACGGAGACGAACGGATATATATTTTTATGTGCGTTCGGTGTCCGTTTACGATCTAGTGAAAGAGGGGCTTAAAAGAAACCTCTTAATGTTAAGATTGTGTATCTTTTTTTCATTAATACATATATTTGATGTACTAGAGTTGGGGTATTATAGACATTGTCTAAAATTCATTATTTCATTGGATAAACTGTTTTGTTCGACATGTAATTAACCATAAAAATTGCAGGAGGAACCAAAAACAAAAACAAAACAAAAAAAAACAAAAACNAAAAAAAAAAAAAAAAAAAAAAAAAAACCAAACAAACAAACAAAAGCAAAACAAGACCCCCCCCCAAAAAAAAAAGAAAACAAAACAAACCAGATCGCTCACCTGGCTTTCAGTTGCCACAATCATGCTTACATTGTAAATTATACAGTTGAACTTCAGTCTCTCAAACTTTGGTAGAGCAAACACCATCGTTAACTTGGACTCTATTTTAAGTCTGATCATGTCTTACTGTACTTCTTTGTTAGGTTTTTTGACAAATGTCATGCTAAGGACCACTTTCGACACCAGTTTTGAAGTCGAGACATCATTTGGTAAATGGCAGTCAACAACAATTATATCTTTAAGTTACGACATCAATATCTATTTGGAAACCAAATTTCATTGAAATCGGACAATGTTGAATTTTTCCACCTTTTTGGTGGCCATTTTGAAAATGGCAGTCAACAAACAATTTTCAACACTAGTTTTGCAGTAGTGACATCAATATCCACTTGGAAACCAAATTTCATTGAGATCGGACAATGTTGATTTGGCAGCCATTTTGAAAATGGCGGTTTACGAACAATTTTTAACATCAGTTTTGAAGTTGTTACATCAATACCTTTTAGGGAACTAAATTTCATTGAAATCGGACAAAGTTGAATTTTCCCGCCTTTTTGGCGGCCATTATGAAAATGGCAGTCAAAAAACAATTTTCAACACCGGTATTGCAGAAGCAACATCAATATCCACTTGGAAACCAAATTTCATTGAAACCAGACAATGTTGAATTTTCCCGCCTTTTTTGGCGGCCATTTTGAATACGGCGGTCAACGAAAAATTTTGAACATCACATTTGAAGTTGCTCCATCAATACCTTTTTGGAAACCAAATTTCATTGAAATCGGACAATGTTGAATTTTCCCGCCTTTTTGGCGGCCATTTTGAAAATGGTGGTCAACGAAAAATTTTCAACACCGGTTTTGAAGTCGCAACATCAATATCTATTTGGAAACCAAATTTCATTGAAATCGGACAATGCTGAATTTTCCCGCCTTTTTTGGCAGCCATTTTGAAAATGGCGGTCAACCAGTAATTTTCAACATCAGTTTTGAAGTCGCCACAGCATTGCAAACATTTTATCAATTGACACTTAACCTTCATCTTCTATAGTTTTGGAAATAAAAGATGAAAAATATGAAAATTTTGAAAATTCCGTGAAAAAAGGGCAATAACTCCTACAAGGGTTTTTGGATTATCTTCAAAATTTCAGGGTGGGTAGATCTTGATATGCTGAACATTTTTGCAATTTAAAGTTGACTTGTATCTCTTATAGTTTTTCTGATAAAAAATTAATAAAGTTAAAATTTTGTAAATTTTACAGAAAAAGGGCAATAACTCCAAGATGGGTTTTGGATTTTCTTCAAAATTGCAGGGCAGGTAGATCTTGCTATGCTGATCATTTTTGCCCCATCTCAGATTTTTGATATCTGTAACGGTTTTTGAGTTATTTGCAAAAAACAGCAATTTACCCCTATGTTCTATTTTTAGTAACAGCAGCCAAGTTGTTTGGTCTTCGGACTAATCGAACACAATTTTTAAACTGCATACCCTGGTGATGATTCAGGCCAAGTTTAGTTACAATTTGCTCAGCAGTTTCAGAGGAGAAGATTTTTGAAATTGTTGACGGACGACGGACGACGGACGCAAAGTAATGGCAAAAGCTCACATGGCCTTTTAGGCCAGGTAAGCTTAAAACAAAAACAAACAAACGAAATAAAACAAAAATTTATTAAACAAAAAACAAGAACAAAAATACAGGCCAATAAATAAACCAAAAGAAATACATGAATCAAAGTAAAAGCATAAAAAACATGAAAGAAAGCAAGGCTTAACAGTCGTCATATATCAATATGTAATTGAATATCCGGTTGACTATTATGAGTGATAAATGCAACTTGAAAATAAAACGATATTCTGTAAAAGTGCATTGTCATGTTATATAAGATTTCCACTGAAATTTATTATCCATTGAAAGATGAAGATACATTATTTTCCCCCAATTTTATAAGAAAAAAAGGCACTTGCTGTTATATTTACAAATATAGATCAATTTCTGTAAATATATTTTCAGGATCAAAAGAAATAAAAGCTATAGGAAAGGTCAAACGTTCATTTTCGTTACTCCTTCATTTATATTTTTATACAAATATATATTATAAAGTCACGAAAATCATTTGACTCAGATGTTTTCAATCACAAAATTATAATTATTTGCTTTAATTTTTTTCATATAAATATAAAAAAATGACTATTAAATTATGTACACGGTGCCAACATAAATCATGGGCACATCTTTGATTAATTAAGGTCTGGAAGTTATGTCATTAGAACTCAAAGAATCAACAATAAAATTGCAATTCAAAAACGTTTCCCGCTAATAAATAACAAAATACCGACGTTACTGTTAAATTATTTTTTGCATATGCGCATTTCAACAACTTATGTCTCATCAGTGCAGATTAAACCAAAAACATTTCGAAGTCCAAACATCAAAAACGTGTAAAAGCTGATGGAGAACAAATAACCAAAAGGATCAAAATGACGTCGGAAGATGATGACATAATTTTTTTTTGTTTGAAACGTCACATATTTTCGTTGAAAATGTAACTTCCGGGTACAGTTCATGCAGCCGGAAGTTTCAAAATTCCACTATACTTACAGTAACTTCAAAATGACGAAAAACTATAAACGCGTTGTTCCATTGCTTGGTTTTACCATGTATTTGTAGAGACTTGTCTCATGTGCATTTACTCCATATCTCTTCATTGTTTATTATGGATTAAAAAAATGTGCTAGTATCACACAACGTTTGAGAAGGGGACGACCATCTGATATTCGGGGGAGGGCTAAAGCGATTTTGCCTAAAAAATCACTCATTTTCATGAAAATCTCAAACAAATTATATATATTCACCAAATGTCACATCAAATTATTCATTTGCATTTGCAACAAAACTTTATTCTTCAAATTAAAATCAAATTATTTATTTTCATTTCAAGTAGGATTAGAATATTTATTTTCACTGGCGCCAAGATCAATTTATTTATGTACAAAATTGCCCAAGCCCCCTCTTTGAAAATCAAATGGTCGTCCCCTAATCCCATTCTCTGGAGTTCATGTGAAAGTTTCATATTCTTTTTTCAAAGTTTCATGCTACAACGCGTTGTAAAAGTAGAATAATGATTTACCACGCTGAATTATGCCGTGCAGCCTCTAATGGTAAAACATATAGTATAACAAACATGTTCATTTATATTTAAGATCTGAAATTCTGCATCAAAATACATGTATAATGCTGTAAGGAAAGCACGAACCAAACTGAACTCCAGGGCAAATTCAAAAGTAGATTAACGCACTCGGTGAAAGCATTGTCACCCTCCACTTCGTGCCGTGTTATAATTTTAATTTTTTTTACCTCGTGTGTTAATCTACCCTAACATCTTCATCCTAAGGCAATATGTTTATATTGGTGTCATTGGCTTATTTTATTTTCGCGAGTCACACTTTGGACCATGTTTGTGATAAAAATGTAGCCCGCCTTTATCATTATACCCCCGCAAACAAAGTTTGGGGGGATATATAGGAATCACCCTGTCTGTCTGTCTGTCCGCCCGTCTGTCCGTCCGTCTGTCCATCTGTCCACACTTCTCGTAAGCGCAACTCCTCTTAAACCACTTGAAGGATTTTGATGAAACTTTACACAAAGGAAGGACACTATATGGAGATGTGCACAAAGGAATATAATTATTGTCTGAAACCAGGATGGGAGATAATTCGACTTTGACTTTTCATTGATTCCCTATGTATGGGTTTCCTCGTAAGCAGCGCAAATCCTCTTAAACCACTTGAAGGATTTTGATGAAACTTTAAAGAAAGGAAGGACACTATACGGAGATGTGCATGAAGGAATATAATTATTGTCCAAAACCAGAAAGGGGAGCTAATTTGACTTTGACTTTTCGTTGATTGGCTATGTATGGGTTTCCTCGTAAGCGCAACTCCTTTTAAACCACCTGAAGGATTTTGATGAAACTTTACACAAAGGAAGGACACTATATGGAGATATGCATGAAGGAATATCATTATTGTTGGAAACCAGGAAGGGGAGATAATTTGACTTTGAATTTTCGTTGATTGGCTATGTATGGGTTTCCTCGTAAGCGCAACTTCTCTTAAACCACTTGAAGGAATTTGATGAAACTTTACACAAAGGAAGGACACTATATGGAGATGTGCATGAAGGAATATAATTATTGTCCAAAACAAGAAAGGGGAGATAATTTGACTTTGACTTTTCATTGATTGGCTATGTATGGGTTTCCTTGTAAGCGCAACTCCTCTTAAACCATAGGATTTTAATGAAACGTTAGACAAGGGAAGGACATTATATGAAGGTATGTAATAAATGTTCGAAATCATGAAGGGGAGATAATTTGACTGTGACTTTCATTGATTCCTTCTGCAATGATTTTTTTTTCAAAGAAATAATTTAAAGCATAGATATTGTGAAATCAAACTGTTGGAGAGACACACTTTTGTCATTGTATTCCTCTTGATAAGTTGTTTTCAGAGTGTTGTAATGAAATTTCTCAAATGCTTATGATTTTTGTGTGAAATGTCAAATAGGCTAAAAAGGGGTGAATTTTATATTTGTTTGATTTCAACAGAGTATTTTCATAGGAACCCACGTGAAAAGTTCTTTCTTGAAGATTATATCATTGTGTCCACACTTGTACTGTGTCCACACCTGTATTGTGTCCACACCAACTTAAATTTGCACTTACCATATCAATTCAGGATTCAATGAGCGGGGGGTATATTTGGCTGCCATTCGGCGAAAGCTCTTGTTTGAAAAGGCTCTTATTTCTATATTATAAAAAAATTCATCAATCAATATGAACATTGAGCATAAATAATATTTGTATAGAAAAAAAACAAAAACAAAAAAGAATCATCAGCCTGTAAAAGACTAAGTTTTGATAAATGGGAGCTATTGATCTGCATAGCAGTAATGCCATAAAAGCATTTAAGGAAATTCCATTTAAGACAGCCCATAGAAGACAGGGTCGCATGAAGCTGTCTTACGCGGGTAATTATCCAATCAAACGTTGAGATTTGTTCGAGTCACAATTGTTACTACAATTAAATCCATGGATGATTTGTCGTCACAATTGAGAACTCCTACAGAAATTGCAAGATTTACCTTCTTTTGGCCATGTGAGCTATTGCCATCACTTGGCCTCCGTCAGCGTCCGTCCATCCGTCCGTCCGTCCGTCCATCGTAAACTTTTTCAAAAAATCTTCTCCTCTGAAACCGCTAAATCAAATTTAACCAAACTTGGCCTGAATCATTACCAGGGTATGTAGATTAAAAATTGTGTTCGATTAGTCCGAGGACCAAACAACATGGCTGCCGTTACTAAAAAAAAAAACATAGGGGTAAATTGCAGTTTTTGGCAAATAACTCGAAAACCGTTAAAGATATCAAAAATCTGACATGGCGTCAAAGTGATCAGCATGGTAAGATCTACCCGCTCTGCAATTTTGAAGAAAATCTGATTACCAATTTTGGAGTTATTGCCCTTTTTCCGGAAATTTTTCAAAATTTTTATGTTTTTTATTTTTTATCAAAGAAACTATAGCAGATAGAGGTCAACTTCAAATGCAAAAATGTTCACCATATCAAGATCTATCCACCCTGAAATTTTGGAGAAAATTCAAAAACCCTGGTAGGAGTTATTGCCCTTTTTTCACAGATGTTTCAAATTTTTCAAATTTTTCGTCTTTTATTTCCAAAACTATAGAAGATGAAGGTTAAGTGTAAATTGATAAAATGTTTGTCATGCTGTGGTGATTTCAAAAGTGGTGTTGAAAATCGTACGTTGACCGCCATTTTCAAAATGGTCGCCAAAGATAGGCGGGAAAATTCAACATTGTTTGATTTCAATAAAAACCGATGTTGAAAATTGTTTGTTGACCGCCATTTTTGAAATGGCCGCCAAGAAAGGCGGGAAAATTCAACGTTGTCCGATTTCAATGAAATTTGGTTCCCAAATAGGTTTTGGAAACAGGTTTGCGACTGTTCTAAGTCAGGAATTAATTAAGCCTTTGTGTGTCTTGTCCTTTTTTAGTTAGTTTACTTTATGTCTATAGGAGTATAGGATGATGTTTATTTCGCTGAACTTGATTACTCTTTATTCAGGGGCCGACTCCGACCTGCCGTTGGGTGTGGGGTTTTCTCACCGTTCATTGAAGATCTTATGGTGGCTTTGAGCTGTTATTACTCCCCTTTGGGTCGTTGTCTCTTTGACACATTCCCCGTTTCCCTTCTTTTTTCTATTTGATGTCGCAACTTAAAAACCGATGTTAAAAATTATTCGTGGAATGCCATTTTCAAAATGGCTGCCAAAAAGGCGGGAAAATTCAACATTGTCCGATTTCAATGAAATGTGGTTTCCAAATAGATATTGATGTTGCAACTTCAAAAACTGATGTTGAAAATTGAATGTTGAATGCCATTTTCAAAATGGCCACCAAAAAGGCGGGAATATTCAAAATTGTCCAATTTCAATGAAATTTGGTTTCCAAATAGATATTGAAGTAGCAATGTGTTTCTTCACAATTTAAGAAATATGTTTAAACTAGATTATAAAGAGGAACCCCTGCCAATTTTTTTATGGAAAGGAGGACTTGGAATGTTTTGATTTCAGCAATATGTATTATCTGAATTAACAGTTGAACCCCTGCCCTAATTTTTTTTGAATGATGGTCTGAAATGGGTTGTAATGGATAGTGGGGCTTAAACTTACTGTGGAAACTGCTGAATCTACTTGCCCAATTGGAACCTTACTTGGTGACAACTGTCAATAGTTGGTACATATCCAAGAATGTTTCTGGTAAGTCTGCATGTATTCCGAGATGGCCGCCAGCGGGGGACATAGTTTAACATTGGACCCTATTGGGAAAGCATGTTGAAAGATTTTCTCCTTTGAAACTTCTAGAAATTGATACACTTTAACATTGGGTTAATTTGGGCTGCAGTTTATGCCCAGTCATGGACCAGGTGAGCTATACAGGCTCTTGAGAGTCTCTAGTTTGTCATATTGCTACCAAGTTCGGCCATCCCGAGTTCGTATCGTGATTTATGTTTATCTCGTGTCTTCATTATTGTTTTTCTAGTGCAGTTCGCTTGTGAATTGTGGCATGTGATTGTAGTTTCCGACCATTGTAGGTGTTTACTGTTATCCTGTTTTTGTAAAAAAAAAAAAGATTTGCTGCATGTCGACTCACATTGGAAACGCACGCTTTTTACATTTTGACACTACGGATTAGGAAGTACTCGATCTTTGTACTCTAACGGGTATTAGTAAATTTTACAAAATCAAAAGTAAACGAATCAGTAAGATGCTACAAAATCAAGAGTAAAGGAATCAGTTAGATGTTACAAAATCAAAATAAAGGAATCAGTAAAATGTTACAAAATAAAAAAAAAGGAATCAGTAAAATGTTACAAAATCAAAATAAAGGAATCAGTAAAATGAATAAAAAATCAAAATAAAGTAATCACTAAAATGTAACAAAATAAAAAAAAAGTAATCAATAAAATGTAACAAAGAAAAAATAAAGTAATCAATAAAATAGTACAAAATAAAAAATATAGTAATTACCAAAATTTAACAAAATATAAATAAAGTAATCAGTAAAATGTAACATAATCAAAATAAAATAGTAAAAAAAAAATGTATCAAAATCAAAATAAAATAATCATTAAAATGTAACAAAATCAAAATAAAATAATCATTAAAATGTAATAAAATCAAAATATAATAATCAGTAAAATGTTAAAAAAATCAAAATGAATTAATCATAAAAATGTTACTGTTACAAAATCAAAATATAGCAATCATGTTCTCCAGAATTCTATTACTTTTGTTAATTGAATAGTCAGTAAACTATGATTTAAATTAAAGACAGGCGATTAACCAATCTCTTGAGCATTCAGATATCATAGAAAAGTATACGTCACAAGGTGGGGCGGTACCAATAGATGTGTAATTATGAATAAGATTATATGTAAGGTCCGTTGACCACTATATATGAAAAGAAATGATATCATATCACTAGCTATCTTTTAAGATGCCGAATAACAGTGTAATTGTTGCAGAGGCTGGATACTTTGACTTGCCGAAATTTGATAACTTGACTCATGTAAAAATTATTCATATATCAATATTATTACTGTGGACTGTTTTTATATCCGTTGTTGATAGTTATATTATTCGTACAATAAGTAAAAAGGAGGATTTACAAACAATAGCTAACATTCTTATATCCGTATTATTCATCACTGATATTGGATACGCTGTGTTTTACACCATTTCTTCATCTATTTTCATTGCCAATGGAACAGTATGGCTGACTAAATTTACAGTAAAATTCATGTCGTTTTTTAGCATGCTTTTTCCTAATCTCCAGTATATAGTTGTTGCTGTGATTTCATTTGAGAAATTTGTTTATGTCGCTTACCCCTTCAAGCACGAAAGATTGTTTAAGACGAGGAAGACATTAGCTGTCGTAGGGATCTTCTCCGTTATTTTGATAATTTACAATTTTTTACTTAATTTCACATATCCAGCAAATTTTTATCCGACAATTCTTCTGTGTTTTTATAACTATGCCATGGGATTATATTTGCACAGACATTCATTCATCTACATATTTTTCTTGTCGTTCCGGGTTACTCTTCAAGTTTTGAGCGTTAGTTGGATAATACTTTTCCAATCTCTTACATTCAGTTGGTCAGTTCGGAGCAGACTTAGGATCAAACGACAAATTTCATCAACCTCGCAGCAACAATTTGAGAAAAAAATGTGGCAAAAGATGTTTGTAAGCGCATTTGCATTATTTTCCGTCATATTTCTCTACTTAGCATCTTGGACCTGGTTTGCTATCGGGTTGAGATTTGCTTCATTATCACCAAGCACCGAGAGAGTTGGGTTTGTAGTTAGTATTATTCTACCATCGTTAATAAACCCATGTGCTATTCTACTCGGAAATAAGCCGTTACGCGAAGCAGTTTTGAAGAAAAAGAAGAAGCCGACATGGCTCCTGGAAAAGAGAAATGTTCCCATAGTAAAAGAAAATAAATCTAAATACGACAAAATTGCATCTTGTCAAGTTGACAAAACTAATGAAACTTTATTATAACACTGGATAAGGTACGCTTCGATCAGAATCAAGATCCTACCATCCACTCAATGGCAAATTAAATGACAATTTTAACCAATGCAAAAAAGTGTAGAAGAACAATAATTTCTGCAAGATAAATCGCTGAAATGTTTACAATGGATCTTAAAATGCAAAAAACTAATAAGAACTAGGACAATAAAGTAGGAGCTTTTGCTTGAATGTTGCAGATCAACAACGTTTATTTCATTTTACATTATTATGAAATACATTGTACATGTTTCATTCTGGAACTTTTATCAACAATCCATATGCTGTTGTAATAAATTGATTGTTTGTAATTCTAAGGTTTGTAGTAAAAGATAACAAAAACATGTAGTTTTATTCTATGTTGCTCCAATTGATTAACTTTACCCCCGGGGGGGGGGGGGTAACTTGGTATATTTTTGGGTAAGAATGTGCCAAATCGATCTCGAAAACATGCCCCGAATCTATATACTCATGTACGTAAAACATACCCCAAATCTATATAACAACACTAAATTTAGCACCCGAATATATTCAAATACCATTGGTTTGAAAAGATTTAAACAAAAAGCATTAAATACGTGAAATATTGTACATTTAAAGAAAATAAATCACAAAAATTCTGTTGTCTCATAAAAAAATTGCCATTTTTTTTTGCTACCAAAATTTATATAAATTATTTTTTCTATATGCAAAAGTATACACAACTGGTGTGAAAGCACACCCAAATTCATATATTCCATGCAAAAAAACATACCCGAATTTTTGGCACATCCCCCGTATACNATATATTTCAAAGTATTATGTTCCACTTTTATCCACTTAATGTCCTTTTTTGTACTTTTACAATACATTTTGTCTCTCGTGAAGTATGGAGTCTGCAGTAAGATTCTTAGTGCTAAAGCAATTTTAGGTAGAAAACTTATTGCCGAAAGCCCCATAGTGACTTCAAAATGAAGAATAATAAAGTAACATTCCGTTACTTGGTTTTTTCATTTATTTTTAGATACTTTGTCTCATGTGATTTTACTCCATATCTTTTAATGGTCTATATGTTGTGTTGTCTATTGCTTCTTTTAGCAAATTAAATTTCAAAATGATACCGAAGCAAGAGCCAAAAATCGTATATCCAAAATGCATGACACTGTAAGGAGTACATACAGACAGAGAGCGTAAACGACGAAGACGAAACAAACAGTACACATAACAAACGCCACAAAAAATAAGGCACTAACAGTGTAAACCCTTAAAAACATGAGTGTCATCAGGTGCTCCGGATGGGGAAGCATGGCCTGCTTCACATGTGACACCCGTCACACTGCGATTGAAAGTTCTGGTGTAATATCAAATTCGGTAAGTGTCAATCCAGTTATATCTTAGGGTCCATTGAAATATGTCCATCTTCATTTGTGATACACACACATTGTAACGATCAGTCCATTCGTGATGACGACCATAAAACTATTTGAGTGACAATAGTAACAATGATTGAACATAACCATAGCACATGAAGCAACATATTCTATTGACATCCAGCAAGTAAATTGTACTCAATGCGCTGCTACGGACCCTCTCCAATTTACCATGAGGTAAAAGTCTTTTGCTAATTGTTGACGGTCCAGCATTTTACCAGCGAGAACTCCTTGACCCATTTAAAAAAAAACTACGTCGCGTTTCCTTTTCAAGAATGCAGTTATGAATTTAGCATACTCTACCTGCATTATTCGTATGTTTATTCTTCTTTACATAAAAAGGACAGAAAAAAAGGTTTGGTTATCCGAAAACCGTTTATCCCTACCGCTTGGGTTTGCTTATTGCAATTGACATTTAGCAAGAGAATTCTACTCCAAGCACTGCTAAGGACCCTCTCCAACTTACAACGAGGAAGAAGTCTTTACTAATTGTTCACGGTCCGGCAGTTTTGCAGCCAGAACTCCTTGACCCATTTTTCAAAATAACTATGTTATGTCGGTTTTCCTTTTCAAGATTGCAGTCATGGAGTTAGCAAAGTCTATCTGTATTTATTCGTATGTTTATTCTACATTAGGTAAAGAGGAGAGAAAAAGGAGGTTTGGGTATTCGTAAACCGGTTTAACCCTACCGCTTGGTTTTGCTAATGCCGGTACCAAGTCCGGCTGTCTTGAGTTCAAATCGTTTTTTTACGTATGTCTTTTTATTTTTATTGCTTATTTTTTTATGCAGTTTACTGGCATATTTGTGGCATATGTCTGTGGGTTTTCCAGTTACTTTTTTTAATTTTATTATTGTGATTTCAAGATGAAGAACAACAAAGCTGATATAATCATGCTAATCATTACCATGATTTGTACATATACATTTTGTCAATATCCATGTATTTCTTCATTTGTGATATGTTTCGCTTTGTTGCTTTGAATTAGCTTGTGTTTAACGGAGATTGAAACGTGTCTAACCCGAACAAGGCTTTAACAAAGAAGGCAAAAGAAACTCAAATGTAGTAAAATGCCCCACGTACCATTAACCATTATCTGAATATTCTAAACTTTTGAAAAACGAACATTTTTCTTCAGGATAAAGTAAGAAAAAAAATCAGAAAATCTGCGACTTTAAATTGATACTTGGAGACGTAAACGTTTTTGAAAAGTATATATAAAGCTTAAATACTGATTTGTAGAGCTGTTCCAATCCCAGGAAAAGCTTTTCCTAAACTTTTTAAAAAGGTTCATTCATTTAAACATTCAGAGTAATACATTTATCATTACAAAAACAGGATAACAATACACACCTACAATGGCAATACACCTACAACTACAATCAAATGTCACAGTTCACAAGCGAACAGCACTTGAAAAACAATAATGAAGACAAGAGATAAACGATAGTAACTCGGGATAGCCGGACTTGGTACCGGCACTGGAAAAAAACCGGTGGTAGATTTAAACCGGTTTATGGTACCCAGACCTCCCCTTTCTCTATCCCGTTTCCGTATAATATAATAAACATGCGAATAAAACCCTTATTATACTTATATGTCATTGTAACATATGTAATATTCTGACTGTATATGTCAATGGAAGAAATTCGTTTTATGGCCCAGTAAAATTTTGACAAATTATGCTTCAATATTACAAAATGTAAAAGGTGTGAATAAAACATAACATGATTCCATGCAAACATTTTTTTAATCAAACCTTAGAAGAAGTTCGGCTAAGTTATATGTAACATGTAAGCTAGTAAGATACCAATTCTGAAAATATTTTTTGATTTTAATCACAAATTATAGGTTTGAAATCCAAGGTTTAAGGAATATAACGCTGAAACCACTTATACATTTGACTCCATTATTAAACATGGCCTCAGATTTGTAATCAGCAATCATATACAAACTAGAAAGACAGTAAGTTCATTTTTAAAAAATTCTATGTGCATAAATGAGAAACACAAAAGATAACAGAAAACACCTACAATGGACGAAAATAATAATTACATGCAATAATCCACTCTAGGGAACTGCACCGGAAAACACCAATGAAAAGACAGCAGACAAAAAAAAAAAAAAAAGGACAGGAGCTCGCGACATTTAGACTTGGCAACGGTACTAGCAGATGCTAGCGTTAGGGTTAACCCGTTAAAACGTCTTACCCGTGAAAACTAAATTACAAACCAAATAAAGACAGCGTGTTTTGTTTATAATTTTTAGTTCGAATAACGGAGACGAACAGACAGATGTCCGGAAAAACTGAGAGGCAGACGAATGAATGAACATACGATTGACGTATAATTCCTCGCCACTGCATGAGGCGAGATAAAACCAAAATTATTTCTTAGAGACAATAACTGACGTTATCTCAGTACATGTAGCCGCTATGTATAGGTACCATGATATACGAATGACAAGTAGTCTACTTTTCCCTTTTTCCTTTTTCGATATTCAAATTTCAAAATTATTCTAAGTCCAAAATATGTGTATATGCATATAATAGGAAAAAGAAGGGAAACGGGGAATGTGTTAAAGAGACAACGACCCAAAGGGGAGTAATAACAACTCAAAGCCACCGTAAGATCTTCAATGAACGGTGAGGAAACCCCACACCCAACGGCAGGTGGGAGTTGGCCCCTAAATAAAGAGTAATCAAGTTCAGCGAAATAAACATCATCCTAGACTCCCATAGACATAAAGCGAACTAACTAGAAAACAGACAAGACACACAAAGGCTTAATAAATTTCCTGACTTAGGACAGACGCAAACCTGCTGCGGCGGGGTTAAACTAGTTTTATTGGGCCCAAACCTTCTCCCTATAGCCAATGTGATAAATAAAAAAACAACTGTAACAACAGTAAAATTCAATTGGCAATAGGACTGAGCCAATTGTGAGAAATGAAACTGAGAGAACTAAATATACGGACATAAACATGAAATCACAAGAGACTACTAGCAGTTAACTGACATGCCAGCTCCAGACCCATTACCAACTGGCAAATTAAGTTATGTACCCTCAGTATACAGCTTCCATCAAGATCCTTTCCTGTGAGGAGATTAGCATAATGATTTCATGTATATACCGGAATACACAACCCGTGTCCATGCAATACTGATTTTAGAAATTCAGAATGTGTTTAGTTAAAATGCAAAGACCCTATCAAAACCAAATAAGGCCATACGTAATGACTTGACGACAATATCGTAATTATAACCCTTATGAATTAGACGATTTAAAGGTTTTATAAGTTTGTTAGGCGAGTAAAACATTACCGGAAAATAAGGGATGTGAAATGCCAGCCTTGATTAGATGTTTACAGGTTGCATTGTATTTATGAACTAAGTCTTTATATCGATGATAAAATTTAGTAAAGGTTTTAACTAGTTTATGATAACGAAAACCTTGATGTAATAGTTTTTCAGTTATGAAAAGATTCCGTTCATTAAAATCTCAAACCTTATTACATACTCGAGCAAATCGAACAAGTTGAGATATGTAAACACTATATGATGGCGCTAATGGAACATCGCCATCCAGAAATGGATAATTAACTATGGGAAAAGAAAAATCGTCCCTTTTATCATAAATTTTAGTATCCAATTTACCATCCGTTATATCAAAATTGATATCAAAGAACGGACAATGATGATT
>MJUU01073058.1:28764-50479 GCA_002080025.1 Modiolus philippinarum | reverse complement strand
ACATTCATTTACTTTTTCGATATTCATTTACTTATTCGAAAAAAGTCATTTTGACATTCATTTACTTTTTCGATACTCATTTACTTATTCGATTTTCATTTACTTATTCGAAAAAAGTCATTTTGACATTCATTTACTTTTTCGATATTCATTTACTTATTCGATTTTAATTTATTTATTCGGAAATTTTCATTTTTACATTCATTTACTTTTTCGATTTTCAATTAAATGAATCTCAAAATGACTTTTTCGAAGAGGTAAATGAATATCGAAAAAGTAAATGAATGTCAAAATAGTTTTATATGCTTATACATACATTTTGGACTTAGAATAATTTTGAAATTTGAATATCGAAAAAGGAAAAAGGAAAAAGTAGACGACTTGTCGTTCGTCCATGATAAACATTTTTAGCTCACCTAAAAGGTCATGTGAGCTATTGCCATCACTTTGCGTCCGTCGTCGTCGTCCGTCCGTCCGTCCGTCCGTCGTCTATCGTTAAAGATGAACTCCTCTGAAACCACTGGGCCAATTGCAACCAAATTTTGTCACGATAGTCCTTAGGTGGTGTTAATGAAAAATTGTGTCCGACATGTCCGTTCGTAATCCAAGATGGCCGCCAGTGGGGCCCATTGATTAACATTGGACCCTATGGGACATTTTAATTATTTTTTTTTCTAGTCAGATTTTGATGCAGTTTTTTTCATTGGATTCCTTATGAAAAATAAACATGGCGCACAACTAACAGATTTTGGATAACTCTTTCCCTTTCCGAGCTATAAGGGGTCAAACGGGGCCAAAATCGCACTTTTACAAAGTACCTCCAATTTTTATTTTTCATCGGATTTTGATGGGGTTTCTTTCTTTGGATTCGTCTTGACATGAGCTTTCGGTGGTGTGTGTACGGATTTTGCGTAGGTCTTACTGTTTCCGAGTTATAAGGTGCCTAAGGGGGCCAAAATCACACTTTTACAAAGTACCTCAATTTTTTATTTTTCATCGGATTTTGATGGGGTTTCTTTCTTTGGATTCCTCTTCACATGAGCTTTCGGTAGTGTGTCGATGGATTTTGCGTAGCTTATACCGTTTCCGAGCTATAAGGGGCCTAAGGGGTCCAAAATCGCACTTTTACAAAGTACCTAAATTTTTTTATTTTTCATCGGATTTTGATGGGGTTTCTTTCTTTGGATTCCTCTTCACATGAGCTTTCGGTAGTACGTCAAGGGATTTTGCGTAGCTCTTGCCGTTTCCAAGCCATAAGGCGCCTTAGGGGGACCAAAATCGAACTTTAACAAAGTACCTCAATTTTAGCTGAAAATTGTATCTGACATGTCAGTGCGTAATCCAAGATGACCGGCAATGGGGGTCCATTGATTAACATTAGACCCTATGGCAAATGCATTCAACAATCAACTCCTCTGAAACAAATTAGCCAATTGCAACCAAACTTTGTCATATTTGGGTGGTGTTCAGTAAAAAATCTGTCTGACACGTCCCTGCATAATCCAAGATAACCGCCAGCAGTCCCATTGATTAACTTTAGACCTCATAGGAAATGTATTTAAAAATCAATGTTATTGCATGGATGTACCACTGCTATATACAGGTGAGCTATACAGGCTCCTGGGAACCTCTAGTTTCCATAGGCGACCGGTTGGTTATATTATACAATTTGTCCCGCTGTTTATAGAAATATGAAAAAGAAAAGAAATGGGGTAAATGTCAAGGAGACAACATGCCATCCTCAGATTAAAACGATCCAAAACAAAACATCTAGGGGTCACCGTACGGTCTTCAACACAGTGAGGAACCTCACACCATATAGTAAGCCCTAAATGGCCCCCAAAAAGTAAAAAAGTGAATTAATCAATGGAAACAAACCACATCCAATAACCCGAATATCAAGAAACTAAAATTTATTAAGAAGACAAGGACAAGCCAATGACCAACATATTCCTGACTTGGGACAGGCGCAAAACTTAATCCAGATTTGTCTCAACTCAACCTACGTATACATTAGTCCTTATTTATCAATTAGTTCGTGACAATGAGGGACATAAGGTAGACAATGGACTGAGTGGTCACCCCAAAAATAGTATATGGACCAAAGCGAAGCTGAGGTTCATATGGTATTTTTGGGATGACTACAAGGTCCATTGACTACCATTTGGCTCGAATTGACATGCACTATTTACTATATCATACTTTGATTCCAGAAATGTATACCAGTTGGAGTTAACATATGTGTTATGATCTCATGTTCATTTACTCCATATCCTTTCGTAAAATATTTAATACAGGAGTTTGTCTTTTATTGCAGTGCGGTGTTGGTAAAACAATTCCCCGTGGTAGAGATGTATGCTCTTTATTTTTATTAGATATGGTGTACTTGTACATGAGATAATATCTCATGTGTACACTTTGTTCAATTACTATTATCTAAATTAATGCAAATTCTAAAACCAACGGATTAACTCCCTCCATCGTCGTTTTGTCCTTAGCTATATTTGATATTACTGATTATTCGGATTTCGTTTGGTTTTCTGCTTTTTAAACATTTTTTGAAATTATGCATTTTAAACCTTTTTTGAAATTATGGATTTCCTTTGTTTGGGTTCTAGTGCTGCCGAAGAGGAATTAATTTCCGAAATGGCCATACAGCTCATCAAAATTATTGCAGTTGGAGTTAACATATGTGTTATGATCTCATGTTCATTTACTCCATTTCCTTTCGTAAAATACCAGTTTTATTCTTTTTATGCCCCGCCTACGAAGTAGGAGGGGCATATAGTTTTCAGGTACGTTGTCCGTACGTACGTACGTACGTCCGTAATGCTCAGGTTAAGGTTTAGGTTGAAGGTAGTTTACCTTGAAGGAGATTTGATATCTTGATGAAACTTTGTATACAGATTGACCATGACATGAACTGCAACATTTTGGAATGAAACGGATGCTGTGACCTCAGGGTCATTGACTTTGAATATTAGGAGTGAATATTTGATATACTACAGGTTAAGGTTTAGGTTGAAGGTAGTTTACCTTGAAGGAGATTTGATATCTTGATGAAACTTTGTATGCAGATAGATCTTGACATGAACTGCAACATTTTGGAAATTTTACTTAGCAACCATACATTTTTTACTTTCTTTTTATCAAAACATCAATTATAAATAACTGAATTGCAAAAATCTTTTATTTCATTTTTATTAAATTTCCTGAAACTCCCCAAGTCCATTTAATTTTGGAAATTTTACCTAGCAACCATACATTTTTTACTTTCTTTTTGTCAAAACACCAATTTTCAATAACTGAATTGAAAAAAAAATTATTCCAATTTTGTTAAATTTCCTGAAACTATCTACAGTAAGACCTTTAATTTTGGAAAATTTCCATAGTAACCACACATTTTTTGATTTCTTCTTGTCATAACACCAATTTTCAATAACTGAATTGCAAAAATCTTTTAAACCAATTTTGGTAAATTTCCAATATCATCAAAGAACACTTCATTTTGGAAATTCTACCTGGCAACAATGTGAATTCAATTCTTTTCATTTAAAGTAGTCATTTTCCAAATATGGATTGCATGTATTCTAGATTCCAACTTTGGAAAATTTCACGAAGACCATTTAGTTTTGGAAATTTTACCTAGCAACCATACAAATTTGATGATTGCTAGGTAAAATTTCATGTTTGCCTCTAGATGTATAGATGATAAAATAAACATCACTAATGTTCATTAATTACGTATGATCAGTAGCGGGGCATAGTGTCCATTGACACAGATTCTCTTGTTTCCTTCTATTATTTCACTCAAATTACTACATTGTTAAAATATTATTTTAGAATGGATTAAACAGATAGCTTATGAAAATTTGTTCAAAATGCAACACATAATGTTTAAAAGACAATTTAATTTTGTTAATTAAAATTAGACACCTTAACACTGTTATCTGAAATAATTCATTTCAAAGTAGAAAAAATAATTTTGACGTCACAATATGCCGGTCCCTATACTGTTTTATTCATTATACCTAAGTATATAAACATTACCACTAAAATTTCTAAAATAAAATTACTATTTTTCAACTTTTCCAATTTTGTAACTATTTACCGGTCAATAGTTTCTCAGACTATCGACTGGTAGTGTGAATATTTTCCCCGAACCTTTTTGTTGCTTCCCTATTTGATAAAAAAATTTGGAAATGATTCAGAATGCTCTCACATAATTGTTTCCAAGTATAAATCTTAACAAAATAAACTAGCTATGCAAACTGCAGTAGACACTATTCACGTTGCAGAGTAGAATTAATTTTGTTGATGAAAAAGGATGGATTTATTCTATTTTGATAAGAACACAAAATTAAAAAGAAATTGCTGGTACTGAGAGAATCATTACTTAAAGTTGATTTAAAATTGTAAACCTTGCTCTGAAATCATTGTTACCAACTGACAACTCTAAAATAGCTATACACTATCCACTTTTCAGCAGAATAAATTAAATTGCTGAAAATATATGTAAATACGAATACAAAGATTAGAAAAATACTAGAAATGAGAGAAATATTATCTAAAGATAATTCAAAGGTTGTAAATCTTGTGTTTTCGGTATAATAAAACACTTATAGACTGTTTATTTGTGAATAGCAAGTTTGTTGTCCTCTTGACCCTTGACAACAAACTTGCTATTCCCTCATAACCAGTCAATAAGTATAAAATTTGGACCGGCAGTGTTAACAAAGCCAAATAGGACAAATATGATGGTAAAGTATATAAGCATATTAATAAATATAAAATTACAACATACTTTCTAATGTCAACTCCAAATATAAATATTGAATAACCAATATTTTAGTCAATGCAACAAATTGACAATCTAATTAAGATGTTAATAAATATGACATTAACACTTTTGGACATCAATGATGGTGTCACAATATCTTTTGAATGAACAAATTAAATGTAAGCTGATTAGAATCATGAACGGAAAAATCATCATCACTAAAACATACCACTGGGTTAATCCCATTGCTGTTGGACTAGACGACCAAGAGTATTCGTCAGCCGAATAGTCAGATTTATCTGACCTAAAAAAATACGTTGCGTTTAATAGAAATTAACTGCTGATATAAAATTCAAACTCTTTGAAAATACCGAGGCTTCATTTTGTGTATTGTATTCTTCTGATGTCCTTTGTACTTGATTAAGTCTCCTATTTCATTTTTTGTGGTAATTAATACTTCGTTCTGACTATTTTGTTTTGGCTGTAAACATTGTTTAATTCTAATTCTACTAATAAGAGGTTACTCTTTGAAACACATGCAACACAATTTACTGCTCATTTTGTGACTTCAGTGTTTTTATCCATTTTATATGTCACTAAAACAAATGTCTCTTAATGAACGGATCGTGGTAATAGGACATTCCAGAGCTGCTTCAAAATAGCAGGCTGGAATTAATTTAATTCTTGGAGCCTCTAAGTTAATCATTCAATCTTTATTTTAATTACCCCGTCTTTCCTCTTAAGTTGCGACAATTTGATTCTTACCGAACCATTTCTTGTCGTTCTGCCTACAGTGACGGTTCGTCAGCCTCTGTAGCCGAACCTTAGAGGGCTCTCATAAAGGTCCAATAAGGTCCATATTGCTTCAGTTGAAACGTGTATATTCTTTAAGTTCAGAAATATTGTTGGGAATATGTGGTACACATGTTTCATGTTACAGCGAAATTGTAAATCAGTGATTTTACCAAATCCAGAAAATAATTAGTGATTTTGAAAAAACACTGACCATTTCAGTAATTTTGTAAAATCACTGAAATTGTCGGGATTTTGTAAAATCCCTGAAAGTTCTTGATTATAAAATCATAGATTAAAAAGAATGTTTAATTTGTTGTATTTAAACAAGTAATGTTTCTAGGCATATGAAATGGAATTGAATTAATGAAGTACCAGATCTGGCATAAAAAATTGCAAATTAAACCAGAATCTCTAGAGTGGGATCTCAAATTGATCCTTTAGACAACTGATTTATCTCTTATGAATTTAAATGTAAGCCATTATAAAAAAAAATCCTAGATTTTTATCCAAATCTCAAGAAAAAAAAAGAAAAAATAGAAAAAAAAGAACAACTGAAAAAAGCAATGGAACAACGTTTTATGCTGTGAATTTGGTATAAATCTAATTGAAAAATTGCATTGTGGAGCAATGTCTTAAATGGTTGCATTAAAATTTGCACAATTAAGCAAATGTTGTGCAGTAAAATTGCTTAATTGTCAATACGTAGTTTCAAATATGAAATAATCTAAAACAATAAGAAATTTTGGAACAACTATTCCTTTCTTGAATAAGCAGAATTGTCACGTCATAATTCTACTTTCTTTGGAGGTAAGAGCAATAAATAAATAAATAAATGAATAAATAAAAATAAACGCAATAAATTAAAATGAAAAAAAAAAACAAAAAAACTCGGTGTTGACAATTTATATAAAATGCAAATTGAAGAACTGAAATAATCATTGTGTAGAAAATTCCATAGAATTTTATTCACCTCGTTATCTGACATTCACCAAACATACTTAAAAACTGATTTAGATAAAATTTAGTCTAAAAGTAAGTTGCAAAAGTCCCAAATCAGCCAGATAGATTGATATAAATAACAATTTCACAATGTCAACAATTGATGCCTTAATAAGTGTGTAAGTGGTTATTTATGTTACCTAATAAGTGTGTAAGTGGTTATTTTTACTATGTTTAGGTACAGGAGACAGTCATATCAAGTTTTACTGCATTATCAATAAAAAACTTTTCATTTTAATTTTGCAGGATTTCAAAACACCTACTGTTAAATGTATTTTCATTGCATTTGCAAATTTGGTCATTTTCCTAAATCAGAATCCCTTAAGGTAGTAACTCTTTAAATCAGCAAGGTGTTTGAAACAGTCAATATCGTCGACGCTTTTCAAGCATTTATGTGAAAAAGAATCAAAATCATCTGTGTTACTTTGAAGCTAATATATATTTATATATATGAAATAGCAAAATACCGGAGTTACTGTTAATTTATTTTCTGCATATCCGCAACTTATGTCTTATCGGTGCAGATCAAACCAAAGCATTTGGAAGTCCATTAACCGAAAATGGTTTAAACAAATGTACACGTGGTTTTCAAAGAGTAATGTTCCTTAGATCTACCTCCTTAACCGGGACTGCGCGATTGGTCTTTTAGAAAACTGGTTTATCTCTTACAGATGTTTAAAAAATCAGTAAAGACGGACGATTCTTAAGTTTGATTTTTTTAACAATAATTGTTAAAATAAATATCTGTAAATAAAAACAATAGATAAATTGGCAAAAATCAAAATAACTGTTTGGAGGGGATGAAAAAATCGGTGGGGAGAGGAGTATAATCTATGATATTTTTTTATTAGTGCATCAGTTGTTGACATTGTGCACAGGTAGGAACGTTGGTCTGCGAAGATTTGTTTTGTGGTGGTTTTGTGTCCTATTTTGTGGTGGTGAGTCCTGTTGTGTGATGGTGTGTTATGTTTAAATAGTACACAATGTATACTTACAAGCAAATTATTGTGATAAATTGTATAGGATATTATGTTCTTCATACTTAGAATATTTTTAGATATCTAAATGTATCAAATATACCGCAAATAACGTTTTTGGTTTCGTCCTGATGTTGTGGTGTTTATAGTGAGATATGTCCTGATTTTGTGCAGATTTGTTCTGATTTTGTGCACCAATAAAATTTATAATTATCATATGATCCGACTTAAAATTGTAACAGATATCCCAAAAGAATAAAATGTGATAGTTGTCACCAATTTTGAAGCAATCAATGTAATTTTATAAAGAAATTTATACTTCTATGCGTAAAAATTTTCAAAATACTGGGAGCATATAACAACGAAAATATATTTCATTGGTAAAGTTGATTTAATCAGTAAACGCAATATCTTTACGCAATAAATAGACAAGATAAAAAATGTAGAATTTTATGATGAATAGATATATGTTAAAATAATTTAGATAATACTCCCCTTTGGGTCGTTGTC
Source organism: Modiolus philippinarum (assembly GCA_002080025.1). Taxonomy (NCBI): domain Eukaryota; kingdom Metazoa; phylum Mollusca; class Bivalvia; order Mytilida; family Modiolidae; genus Modiolus; species Modiolus philippinarum. The sequence goes on along the minus strand of MJUU01073058.1, from coordinate 42,418 downwards.
TCTTTGACACATTCCCCGTGTCCCTTCTTTTTTTTATGTCTGGTACTGGCATGGCTTATTTCGCATTCTCCAATTGGCGAATCGTTATGCATTTTTACGACAATGTTTATTGCCTCGGCACAACCGAATTGGTTTAAGATATTGTTTTGTAGCAAAAATGAATTAGAAGGACGAAAATGGTATTTTATCGCAAAACATGTTATTGAAGGTTTCAAACCAACATTTTAGAGGTAACAAGATTGGCATAGGTGAGTTATGTTGACCCTTTCTGTCGTATATTTTGCAAATTTCTAGCAATCCTTTACGCGATGTACTGAAGTAAGAGCAAACATTTGGTTTGATCGTTCTTGAGTACAGTAGCTGGACATACATAAATAAATTAAGAAAATCGCAGAGACTATGTATAAGACGATACGTTATTATATTTTGGTGTAAATAACAAAATACCGAAGTTACTGTTAATTAAGATTCTGCATATGTAAATGAAAGAGCCAAAAAGTCTTTCTCATACAATGCAATATGCGTTGCATTTTATATTGAAAGGATATGGAGTGGTTGAGACAAGGTCTTTGCAAATACACATATAAAACCAACCAATGGAACAACGTTTTAAATGTCTCTCTTTTGTAAGGGGGAGACCTTGTTTTTGTCTTTTCCGTCAGTCGTCCGTCCGTCACAAAGTTTTCAGACGCCCATTCGCTTATATTTTACATCGGATCTCGAACAAACTTTACAGGATTGCTGACCATCATGCCTAGTTGTGCATATTGTCTGGCCGGGAAATCGGCCGATAATTGTTGTAGTTATGATCCTTTTTGAATTTCAATCGTCACAAATCTTTATTTGGATTTCAAGCAATATGCTGCAAATTAAGTAATATTCAAATGCAATTGCAACACACAATGATACAAACCATCTTCAGAAAGATATGTATTTGGGGAGACGTTCGTATTTGTATCAAAAACACACTTCTAGTTAATGGCTGTTCTTCAACTTGAAGTCAGCATTAGGCCTTCAACTATGAGTTTCGCTCATACCTTATTGTAATTTAAATATGGACCATATCACCGGTTTTAGCTGATTTCATTTCTAAATGCCAAAGAACGCGACATACATGTTTGTCTTTAAAGATGGAATACAGAAACATCTTTCTTTGTTGATGTGGGCGACTACTCTGCTCTGAATCCGCAAATTGTGTTCTGTAATAGTACAAATGTATGATATTGTTACGATCTCAAGTGCGATAAATTAACAAGCCATTCTTTGAGGGAATCTAAGTCAGGGGCAAAATTTAACCGTATAGCATAATACGAGAAAAAGGTCACGCTAAATATCAATACGCAAAAGTATCAATAAAGGGGTAATGAACCCTTTCTCTAAATCCCGCCAATGTTTTTCAACTTTCCCGCTTCATTGGCGGAAGATACTTTTTTTCAAATCATCTGTATTTCCGTCTTTCCAGGATTTTTTTTTCAGCCGAGTTTCCCTCTTCATGCCCAATATCCTTTCACGCTTTCAAGGCCACTTTTCCCAGTGAATATCCCGGTTTTTTTTGTTCACTTAAAAGGACCAATCCAAATCCCAAATCAAACCCAACTGAGTCCTCCATAAGAGAACAAAGTCAACGGTATTTAAAATTAATCACAAAATATAAAACGCAAAAATAAAACAGTTACAAAAACGTGATGTAGGAATCACACCTGATAACCTCTGAAATGGTGACTAACCACCATTTGAAGTAACCTGGTTAAATTCGGGATCACTGAAGCGCGAGTTTAAAGAAAGTTACAAATATAAAATTGCAAATGTAAGGGACAGGGTCACGTAATATCGCAGGTGTAAGTCTGGGTCAGGTTAAGCCACCAAAATAACATGGCAGTGTCGCTTTGGAGCTACGGATACTTTTTGTATCCCTTTTACCTCTTTTATTCCCCCTGCTTTAGCGTTGAGGTATATTGTGATCAGGGTGTCCGTTCGTCCGTTCGTTCTTTCTTCCATTCGTTTTTCCGTCATCCATAAGGTATATACTTTGTGGCGACAACTTCCCCTCGACCACTCGGTGAAATTCGCTGAAACTTTCACAGAATGTTCAGTGGATATTGCCATTGTGCACCCACTATATAAGATTTAATTTCATGTGACTTTCTTTTTCTTCTGTTTTGTTTTTGTTTGTTTTTATTTGTTTTCTTTTGTTTCTGATTGTTTGTTTGTTAGTTTTTTTATACTGTGTCAAATGGGCGAGCAGGGGTAAATATTAATGAGCTTTGCTTACAGTTGTTCTAATTTATCAATTAGAGTCAAAGATGTGAAAACATAAAAGCCAAGGGATGGGAAGGACGGGCTTTCAGTACTACATTATTACCCCCATTTCCCCGCAACAGGTTGTAATATTCAGTTCTGATATACTACATCGGTTAAGGTATATGATGGCAGCCAAAAACAACGGCAGTAGAATACCGAAGGAACAAGGGAAGCGATGACTACAAAACTCGAAGTCCAAAGACATGGCAGAAACGGTAACAGATAAAAACAAAGACAAAACAAGGACGTGAGACAGCTACAATGCACGGAAATAAAAAGATAACATTAAGAACTAAGGCACTCATAGTGTGAACTCCCATGAAAACCGGGAGTGACATCAGGTGCTCCGGAAGGGTAAGCATGTCCTGCTCCGNCACCCGTCACACTATCAGTGAGTCAATCCGGGGTTGAGTCAAATCCGGTTATGTCAAATCCGTGAAGACGTGAAATCTAGCTGAAAATGTCCGTTTTCATTTGGGACACAGACACGTCATATCTGTCAATGATGTCATGGTGACGGCCATAGAATTTCTGAAGGGATGAAAGTAACAAAGGCTGAACAAATCCCTGACTAAGCAGCTTTTGGGACAGTGTGTTTGCTCTAACCAAAAATATTCTACATTAACATAGATAAAACATTAAACCGACATGCATATTGGAGTCTCCTTAATTAATAGTATATATGATACATCAGCGTACATTACGTTTGGTGGAACATTATATATTTTGAAATATTTCTTAAAATTCAAATGAAAAACAGCAAATCATAGATTGCGATCCCCCGCTACCCCTTTTTGGACCCCCCTTGTAAAAAAAGACAAGTGTTTTTTAAACTAAATTTCTTTCTGTTGAAACAATCATTGTTACTGAAAAACACCAAAAAGATATGGTTGCTAGGTAGAATTTCAAAAAGTACAGGTTTCTGAGAATTTTAGAAAATTTACCAAAATTAGAATATTTTTGCAACCTGACTGTTGAAAATCACCATTTTTACTGTAAGAAATTGGAAAAGATATGGTTGCTAGGTAGAATTCCAAAAAAGAATGGGTCTTTGAGAGTTTCAGGAAATTTACCAAACTTAGAATCAAAGATTTTTGCAATCTGACTATAAAAAATGATCACTGAAACTATAAGGCATCAAAAAAGATATGGTTGTTAGGTAAAATTCCAAAAAGTGATTGGTCTTTGAGAGTTTCAGAAAATTTACCAAAATTAGAATATTTTTTTTGGCACTCTGATTATTGAAAATGATCTTCACTACTGTAAGGAATTGAAGAAGATATGGTTGCTAGGTAGAATTTAAAAAAATAGTAGGTCTTTGAGAGTTTCAGGAAATTTGCCAAAATTAGAATCAAAGATTTTTGCAATCTGACAATTGAAAATCATCACTGGAACTATAGGGCATCAAAAAAGATATGGTTGCTAGGTAAATTTCCAGATAGTAATTGGTCTTTGAGAGTTTCAGGAAATTTACCCTAATTAGAATCAAAGATTCTTGCAACCTGACAGTTGAAATTCATCATAATGATTATAACTCTAAATAATTGAAAAAGATATGGTTGCTAGGTAGAATTAAAAAAAATAGTAGGTCTTTGAGAGTTTCAGGAAATTTACCAAAAGTAGAATCAAAGATTTTTGTAATCTGATTATTGAAAATCATCACTGGAACTATAGGGCATCAAAACAGATATGGTTGCTTGGTAAAATTCCAAAAAGTAATTGGTCTTTGAGAGTTTCAGGAAATTTACCAAAATTAGAATCAAAGATTCTTGCAACCTGACAGTTGAAATTCATCATTATAACTCTAAATAATTGTAAAGATATGGTTGCTAGGTGGAATTCCAAAAAATAATGAGTCTTTGAGAGTTTCAGGAACTTGACCAAAATTGGAATCAAATATTTTTGCAATCTGACCATTGAAAATGATCATTAAAACTATAAGGCATCAAAAAAGATATGGTTGCGAGGTGAAATTCAAAAAAGTAATTGGTCTTTGAGAGTTTCAGGAAATTTACCAAAATTAGAATCATATTTTTTGAAATCCTAGTGTTCATACTAGCTGATGACATTAAAAATTTGCTTAATTATAAAAGTTCCTGTTGGAATTTCAAAAAATATTAGTCTTTGACATTTTCAGGAAATTTACAAAATTTGGCACCGGGGTCTAAATTCTAAAAGCTTAGAACTGATTCAAAGAGCAATTTTAGTAATTCCTCATGAAAATATAAACCACAAAATCAAAATTATACATAAAGTTCCAGTCGTTCTGCTGAGTACTGATTGTTTAACATTTTTTTGGCCCCTTAAGAGCATGCCCCTAGCGGTCATACCAAAAGTCTGCTATCATCAGTAAATGAGATGCATATAATCGAACTTGCATACAAAGTTTCAGCTTCCAAACATGAATACTTAAGAAGATTTCACTTATTACCGGATATCTCGAAATACATTTTCGCTCATTTTTCCACCCTGAGGACAAATTTTAAAATTCCGAAACCTTCGGCACAGACAACTTTTTAAGTGTTACTTAAATCCTTATTACAAGGTTTCTGCGATTTAAGGTGTAAGAGGAGCTCTAGCGGAATCGATTTTTTCGTTTTTGGACCCCCCCTAGAGGCCATGCCCTGAGGGGTTATAACAAAGTTCCGACACCCTCTGTGAAATTGATACATAATATGTGAGTCGATTCCCGAGTTTCAACTTTCTAGCCCAAATGGCCTTAAAAATTTCTTCAATTATTGGATATCGCGAAAATTCGTTTTCGCCCATAATTTGCACCTATGGCGTTTGACCTAAATTCCTAATCCACAGTGCACTACTTCTGATCATACTCTAGTATGGTGCTAAGTTTCAAATTTGTATCATTTATAGTTTCAGAGCTATCGGGGAGCATTACAAACGCGGGGGGATAAATACAAATAGAAAAGTATTCACTGAAGATGGACATGCTGTTTCCCGTGTAATTTCTGTATGTAGTCAATCGAGTTTACCCTACTTTGTTCCCAAGTATTTACGTTACGCAACATTGGCGGAACATAGGATGGAAACCCTATTTCTGAAATTTTGTTGGTTTCTTGCAGAATCTAGGCAAAACGGACCCCAAAAGTGGAAAAAGGTATATTAGAACCCCACTGCAACCAACCTTCATTCTTCGGAGACTGGGTCTGCCAGTTCGTTTAACCACAAAATTAGCTATGCTAATTATTGTTTAATAGCTAATTATTGTTTAATGGGTTCTCATAAGCCTGGTATATTTGTCCTCTCTGTTGTATGGGTCAGTTTCATTTTAAGTAACACCATAACACTCACCAATTATTACATAAGCGTTCCATTATTGGTACATTGGGAAGAACTAGAAACCAGGTGAAATTGAGATGGCGAAATGGAAGGTCGGATATACAATTGCCCACATTTTTGAAACCTTTTTCTCCTTTGTTGGCACTGTGAAAGTGCAAGATAATCCTTCTAGCTATGAGTATTTCTCCACTGATGAACAAATCATGCAAATGAGATTTTAGTTTACACCTAAGTATTATCTTGTTGGATTTGACATCGGATGTAAATGGAAGAAGTTATTATGATCAGTACGTCAACAATTCGTAACATTATTAGTTGAATAAACGTTTTTGTTTCTCCTTTTGTCGTTACTTGGACATGAATTGGGCAACCATAACTACTACAAAACGAGGACTAACCACCACATCACCAGGACGAAACACCACAAAATCAGGACATACTTTTTTTTCAAAACTGCAAATTTTACTATAATTATGCATGTAAAGTTCAAAATTTTGTTACCACAATATACACTAGGATTTAAAGTATTCCTGATTAACCCTTTTACATATCAATATTGTGTGGAAATGTGTCATTTTACATTTTTCCCCACTTTCGACAAAAACAAGATTTTATGTTAGTTCCACGGAATTATTATCTAGAAATGACAAAAGACAGCTGAAATGATTACAAAACGTGCATGCCTTTAAATCCCGACAAGCTGATACTATCCGTACATTTTGCAAAAAAATCGATTTGTTTCACCGCCACAACATAAGGACAACCAGCACACAACAGGACAAAACACCACCACAAAACAAGTCTTCGCAGGACAACGTTCCTACCTGTGTTATGAGATGACCCATTTATAAATCTTCATCAAGTTAATAGTAAGTGTATTTTTCTCCTATGCCTGTTGATAATTAAGAATAATTCAGTATTTCCCATCTCTTGATTGAAGGAGTTTTTGGAAATTAAAACTGCTCCCTTTTTCGTAACAGTGATTAGAGTTCTATATTGGCTTGAACTTAAAATATTCTACATAGATTAAAAACTTAAAGTTCGGTGTGTTAAAATTTATTGAATTGTTTATGTTCTTATCTTTAGGCTTTTTAATAAATTTATGTGTTAATATTTGTTTTTATCTTTAAGCGTTTTAATACATTTAACTTAATCTAGTACATTTTTTACACAATATTGTTTGTTATATCTACAAATTACTTTACGGATCCCACAAATATGACCAGGGAATGATTGAAATTAATTCTTTTAGTGATTTTAAAAAAACCTTAGAATTAATAGTGATTTTACAAATCCACACAGCTACAGACGCCCATCCTTACCGAAAATCGGTGTTTTTTCACCTTTTTATGGAACACAAGTCAACCAACACAACCGGAAGCGACCTCAAATATGCATTTCATTGCATTATTAGCTAGAACTATCCCAGCAGGTACCCGATGTTGGACCAACGTAGATATTCGGTTGTAAAAAGGTCGCGACGTCTGCGACCTGAATTTAATGTCAATACGACGTCGATTAACCGTCGTCGATTAGATGTCGTGAAATGATGTCCAAATAATGATTGGTTCTTGGTCGTGGCTTTCTTTAATGTCGACACAACGTCGATACGACTTATTTTTTAAAATATATTATAATCTTTATTGCAATATTGCACCCCTACGTATCAAATTAATGCAAAGCAATTATACACAAAAACATAGTTAAGAGGACGGTTATTGGTTTAGTACGTTTGTGTGTTTGTTTTTCCTATAATTATCATTGTTATTATTATTATTTATTTATTTATTATTATTTTTTTTGCTTTAAATTTTTATTTCTATCGTTTAAGTATCGATCTTTTTTATATTTCTATCAAACAAATTGGGTATAGCTAGCGTGTCTGAGGAAAAACATTTTGTTTAATAGCGTAACTGAGAAAAATATTTTGTTTACTTCTGTCCCGGACTCCATCAACACGTGTACTTGTATGACGCACGTATTTGAGATAAGAGGTTAAAGGTCAGCAACTGATGAAATTCAAATCACAGGCGCCATGACGAGGATGCGGATAAATGCAAGGCTCAGGACAGAGAAAGGAAGTGTTTTATATGGAAGCCGGATGCGGCCATTTTCGCGTTTTCGCGTTTTCGTGTTTTCGTTCTATCATTCAACAACGCGAAAAGGCGAAAACGCGAGATCCAGAAAGCGAAAACACGAAAAGGCGAAAACGCAAAAAGGCGAAAACGCGAGAACGAAAACGCGAAAACGCGAAATCCCTGGCACGAAAACATGAAGACGAAAACGCGAAATTGAAGATATTTCGCGTTTTCGCATTTTCGTGCTAGACATCTCGCGTTTTCGTGGGTAAAATCTCGCGTTTTCGACTTTTCGTGTTTTCGTGTTTTCTCCTTTTCGCGTTTTCGTCTCGGAAGTTTACATCTCACGCATGCGTCATTAATATACGAAAAGGTGGTCGTCTCAAGATATTATATTGATAGCTTTAGTAGAAAAATTATGTGATTTTTTGTATATTTATAATTTAACCACATAATTGGCCAGAGCAATTTCACTTCTTAAATCATGATTGGTTTAAACATATCTATTCAATAAAGAGGCAGGGTAGGAGAGGGCCTCATACCACATTCTCGTGAAAATAAATGTAGAATCCCGTATTCCGGTTAATATAATTTGTCATTCCCGTTTTCCTTCTAAAAAATCATGTAACTGGAAAATTTATCCCAAGTAAATGGAGAACTTCTGAGAGTAACACCTTATCATCAATATAGAGGATTCAGCCATATCTATTAGAAAACAAAAAGTTCCGTTGTCTGTTAGCTTTTTACATTTTCATCTTCTCGTTTGAAAACCATGAAAGTTATTTAACCGAACTGAAAGGAACGATGTATGTAAAATCCTTCACACAAATTGTTCGAAATAAAAAAAAAACAAAAAAAAAAAACATGACCGTAAGCGTGGAACATACACTAGTTTAACATTTGAAATTGTTGANTTTTCATCATCTGTTCTGACACTTTTGAATCAAATTTATCTCGACTGTACAAGAATGGCGCACGGAAGGTCCACTACAAAAATGGCATCATCCGTTAAATTAGCTTTGAGATCTAGTGACCTGAAAAATTTACATACATACTGGTCTCTCACTGATACTGCCGATGTCTACTGATATTTATGATGATTCTTTACTAAATCCTGTGGGAAGTTTTGAGTTTGATTTTTCTTCCGTAGTGCGACAGTGTTCTACCAGCAGACTAGGCTCCTTTAGCTAGGCGAGCACCCCTTGACCCATCTTTCCAAATTTCGTATTGTCATATTCTCTCCTTTCAAGATTGTGGTCATGGAGTTAGTAGTCTACCTGTATTGGGTTTTATTCGTATGTTTACTATACTATAGGGAAACGGGACAGATAAAGGGGAGGTTTGGGTACCCATAAACCGGTTTAACCCTACCGCTGGCTTTCGCTAGTGCCGGTACCAAGTCCGGCTGTCCCGAGTTCCTATAGTTGTTTACGTTTGTCTTTTGTCTTATTTGTGGTTTCCTGTGTATTATTTCCCAAGCAGATTGTGGCATGTAATTATAATTTTCAGCCATTGTAGGTGTTTCCTGTTGTCCCTTTTATTTCATTCATCAAGCGCGGAACAAAGTTTAACATTAGACCTTATTGCAACCATGGGGCTCGTCTTAAGGTTAATGTATACGGTGTATATGTTCAAGACCACACGCGTATTTTGGACAGCACGTGTACAATGTACGGTTAGAAAAATTTTGGGGTATTTCTTAGTAAAATATCAGGATATTCATTAAAAACTACATGATTGTCAAAAAAGGGGGGTTAAAACCCCGGACCCCCTTGGATCCGCCAATTCGTATGCGTATGGTCGGACCGTATGAATTTACATGTACGGTCTGCTACGAGCTGGACGCATATATTTAGGACGTATGAGTACTAAGAAAACGACAGTCACTACATTCCTTATTCAAACAAATAAGTAAATTAGAGTCAAAACTGACAGTACTAACTACCACTGAAAACCGTATAAATTGTTAAGTATTTATAAAAATAATAAATTACTACTAGAGATGATGCATCTAAGACGTATACAAAGGCGTATACGTATTGACGTATCGTTAATGCGTACATCGAGAGAGTAACGTAAATTATGTCTCAAAGAACCCGGCACCAGTTAGTCATCTTACTAATGTAATAAAATGAAATGCCATTCTTATTAGAAATTGCGTTTGCCATGGTAAGGTTAATTAAAGCAAAACAAAAGTGAACTTCGTCGACCCGATTATGCCTCAAAACCAAATGCGGAGGACTTTGGCTCCACGTCACGAAGATCCAAGAATTTCTATTTAAAAAATTGTTCCCAGAACATTTTTTCAATATTTCAGCTTCGCATTTTCAGAAATTTTTCTTTGATATGTAAGCTCCGCGTTTCGAGGCCACACTTAGTAAGTACAAAATATGCTCATTTAATTTTGTTAAACCAAAAATATTTTTGAAATTTAAACTAAAAAAATTTAAACCTAACAAATGAAACGAAATCTAGCTGAAATTTAAAATCCATCTTCCACGACATCCTTGATTTCTCGAAGACATATATGTACATTACAAAGCCAGTTTGATTACAACAAAAGTCTTCTTTTCAAATCATCGGAGACACAAAAATCCTAAACTGAAAAATTACTTTTTGATATCAAAATACGCGTCATTTAAAGATGAATTTCATACTAACACTTAATAGGGTGTGAATTTAAGGGGGTAGACCTGGGTAGGCCTAAAATTTTCCCCTCATTTAATTTTCTTAATATTTTCAGTATTAAAACTTTTAGCAATTTTCAACAATTTTTACCGTTCCGTTTTTTGTCTAGTGGTCATCAAAGATACCCCGTTTCCTCATATTATTTGGTCCGTTTAGGACTTGATTGTGGTGTATAAAATTGGCTCTAATTAAGTTTGTATTTGATTTAGAATTATTTCAAATGCAATTTTTTTTAGTTTAGACATGTGTGAAAGTAAGCATGAATAATGATAGTAAATTTAACTAGTTTGAACTGAAATAAATGGGTGTTCTGAACAGTATAGGCTGAATTTTTTACTCTATTTTGATCACTTTCAAACACCTATTGTAAAAAATCCTGTCGTTTAATTTTCACCAAAAACTGAGATTAGAAAGAAAACTAGTAGATGTAAGATATATTAAAATATTAGAAAATTCTACCGTTCTATTTTTTCTTAATTTAGAATAAAGTGGATAAAAATCAATAAAATTGCTGAATCTGTACTATAAATTACCTCCCTTGGAAGAAATCTGACTTTTACATATTTTCATTATCTTTGGACAGCCTTGCAAAAATGTGAGGTAAAATGCACTCATTATAAATAACTTTATATTGGGTATTTGTTTTCATGACAAAGTGAATATTTATTTGTTGTGTGAAAATTTTTTACAATTTTAAAATTTTGATCATACCTATTGCAATAATTCTATTTGTTTGTGTAAGTACTAAAAAAGTGAAAAACAGAGTTATCTCCTCCTATCCCAGGTCTACCCCCTTAATATTTATAGAGTTATGAGTTTTTAAAGAAGACTACCTTTGCTTTTTTCATGACTTTTGGTTAGTTACTACTGCAAAACTGGTTGAATTTCGAACTTGAACTTTGAAAAATCGGAGACACCAGAAGGACATAAAATTTTTTAACATTTTTTACATCACCAGAAAGAGAAATATATGTAGAATATGACTATAACACTTAATAAGATTTGAAATTAATAGTAAATTCAATAATAGAGATTTATTAAACGTACCTCTCGATTTCCAATTACTTTCTACGTTAATCGTGATGACCGTTTAATGAGGACACCCGGGGTGTCCTCTAATCAGTGGCCGTCATTCTTCAGTATGATCAATATAATATTTTGAGACGACCACATTTTTGTATATTAATGGCGCATGCGTAAGATGTAAACTTCCGAGACGAAAACGCGAAAACACGAAAACGCGAAAAGGCGAAAAGGCGAAAACACGAAAACGCGAAAAGGCGAAAACACGAAAACGCGAAAACGTGAAAACACGAAAACGCGAAAAGGCGAAAACACGAAAACGCGAGATTTTACCCACTAAAACGCGAGATGTTTACCGCGAAAAAGCGAAAAGGCGAGATCTATTTCATTTCGTGTTTTCGTCTTTATGTTTTCGCGTTTTCGTGTCCGGGATTTCGCGTTTTCGTGTCCGGGATTTCGCGTTTTCGCGTTTGCGTTCTCGCGTTTTCGACTTTTCGTGTTTTCGCGTTGTTGAATGATAGCACGAAAACACGAAAACGCGAAAATGGCCGCATCTGGCTTTCATAGTTTTATAACCTTGTTGAAAAATTAAATTCAATACACGAGAATTCAACATTGATAATCGGCCATAATCATATTAATTGGAGCAATAATGATACATGCATTTCTCTGTCGGTTTATGCATGCATGATACCGTACGTCCGAGATTCAGAAACTGCACCTTAAATAGTATATTTATGCCCTAGGATTTTGATTGAAATTTAAAAACAACTACACATTTCAAGCATTGATTAGTTACACGTATTAGATCGGGTATTGATGAGGCCTGGGTGATACACAGATATATATATATTGTTTTATTCATGATATTACACATCATTGTACATACTGAGGTTCCATGTAGATTATTTGAGACATTTAGTGATATTAAATTAAGAAACAATTATTGAAGTAAATTGCAAACTACACAGGAATCGCCTGTGTTTTATATTAATTGAATGTAATTATACAATGTACATGCTGTGTACTATGGTGTGTAGTAAGGAATTACATAAAATATTATCTCATCAACATGTGCGTTATATGCCTGAGTGACTAACAGTATGGTGAAATAATTAAAGAAATAATTCAAACCTTATAATATGTTCACTTTGATTATTATTTTTGTTTCAGAAAACTAATTAGAGGTGGGCAAATATTCCACTAAGTGATGTGTTGCATATTAATATCGGCTATTAAATATCTAATATTTTGGAATTAATTTCACTATATAGTAAATGATTAACATGACAATGAACAGTGATGTGTTGTGAATCTGGTGGTCAATACTTGAAGAAGTACAAGGTCCTAATCTTTGCCTAGCTGATGTTGGAATGTGTGTAACCGCTTTTAGATTGACGGTTCGGTTCTCACTTACTTTATTATTAACGCTATAAATTTTCTCTGTTATATATAAACAAGTTAAAAATTGATGCAAAGCATCAATTCGCCGCCAAATTAGGTCAAGTAGAGTGTATGTCTTGGAAATGTGTTATTGTACTTTTATAGTACACGAAATATAAGCTCTGACCTTAACTTTAACCAATCATTGAATCATGAAATGTAGGTCACAGTGACGAACAAACTCTTGTTTAATTTTGTTTTCTTTCTTAGAGACATTTGCATGCAAGATAACATGATACTATCTCTTATAGTACCTAAGATATGAACTCTGACCTAAATTCAATCAGTGTCAGTGGACCATGAAATTAAATCCTTTTCCCTCAAAGACATCTGCCTGTAAAATTGTTTGATCCCATCTGTAATAGTACATGACATATGAGCTGTCACTTAAACTCTTACCATATATCTAGGTCACTGTGGCCTGATTCTTGTCACTACTGCATAAGATGACAGCCCTTGACATGCTGAACATTTTTAGCGGGAAGGGATATCGGATATAATTTTGAAAGGGAACCACCCAAGGACCATCCCTGCCAAGTTTGGTCCAAATTGGCCGTGCTTTCAAAGGAGATGAAAATAAGAAAAGTTTATGATGGATGACAACGACGAATGCTTCATGGTGGCAATAGTTCACATGACCCTTTGAGTCAGGTGAGCTAAGAACCCCTTTTTTAACAAATGGATTGGATTGTAATATTATATATATATATTAGTATTATTAGTATTTCTTTTTTTGCAAGAATCATTCTGTTCATATTAAAAATTGGTTAGCTGAAGCTATTAAAATGTATTGCATTGGACCAATTTATGTACAGACAATGGCA